>OOFC01013960.1:5979-19825 GCA_900323345.1 Pseudochromis fuscus
CCATAATTAAGTAGATATTAGGCCTCAAAAAAAGGCGTACCGTATTTTCTGGACTATAAGCCGCTACTTTTTTCTGACGCTTTGAAGTTAAACACTGGTGTGGCTCATGTATCGGCGGCACGAAGCTCGTTAGCTTTTTACAAGCTAGCAAGCTCCGTGCCGCTGATACATTTAGCGTCGTCACATCAGACCCGGTCAGAGTGGACCACATGAAACTGTTTGAATAAATTCAATAGCGGCTCATAGACAGGTGTGCTCAATAGTCCGGAAAATACGGTATTTAGGGGCGTGGTTAGCTGGATCGACACGCCTTGGTCTCCATTGAGAGCAGTGCTGAAGTCAAGTCTCATACACATTGGACGGTGACCTAGTGTTAGACCCACCTCCTCACTCCTTCCATCATATCCAAATATGGTCAACTTCTGGTTTCAATCAACAAACATGGCGACATTCAAATGCACACTTGCTTCGTCCATTTCTATGAACAGTCTATGGGTGTTTCATTGCAATTTAATGGTCCAATCAAATCACTTCCAACATTTAGTCCCACCTACATGCCTGAAATGAAACATTATAAACTCTACAAAGACACAGTTTATTGCAGAGTGTGAATGGTGGCTGGCTGCTGCTGATCCACTCCGGTTCCCATGTACTCCTCATTATGTAACTCCCGTCCTCCGTTTGTTGGTCATACTTTGCAAAATTCTTTGAAATGTTTGTTTTCCATGTCTCACACAGTTGTAATCACAGAAACAGAAGCTTTGGCTTGAGATCAGAGCTTCGATAATACATTTATTTTTCCTCCCACGACCACACGCTTTTGATCCCGCTGAGAGTTTTATGCGAGAATACAGTTTACCTTTGATTCAACTTTAATATTGTCATCAGGGGGGCATTTCTAATACCTTAAATCTGTGATTAAACGCATTCACAAGTCCCAGAGGTGACATTGCTTCTCTTTGAAATCATTCACGCCTCTGTGCGTCATTAAAGCACTTAATGGCCTGTCCGAGCGTTTAACCGGGAGAGCGACGGGCAGGAGAAAGGAGCCGTTGTGCAGCTGACCGGCATGGGAGAGCGAACAGACGGAAATAAAAGAAAGTGAGAAGAAGTGAGAGGAGTGACGGCCGGTGAGAAGATCCATCGGCCTCTCTTTTCCCCCCAAAATATGAGAATAAGGATTAGAAAGTGAATAGCGATTACCTCCACGGTGACCTGCCAGCCACTGTAATCAAGGACAGTGTGAGTGACGCCGTGATTGGCCAAAAGGAAGCGGCCTGTGACAGTAATCCTTGGGAAAATGCGGGCCACAATGACAGGTTGTGCTTAGAGACGACAGCAGCGGCTCCATCACTTTTCAGTCCAGAGGGGGAAACAAGACAGAGGAGATGTTTGAGAGTGTTTTCCTCTTTCTCTCCACACAGGATCTTCAAAAGAGGTCCTGAGGCCCCGTCGGAAAAAAAAAACAAGTAACAAAGCTCACAAAGGTCACCTCACAACAAAATACCTCAGTATAATATTATCTGGGTGGAATCGGGCCATGCAGCTGCTAATTCCTCCGACCACCCACATGATTAACTCATTGCTATTGTGGTAATGCCAAGCTGACCACCTGCCTGTGTACGCCATCCTGCTCTGACCAAGGTTTCCATCACAACCACAGACTGAGGACCAAGCAAGTGGAGCTCAGAAATGAGGCCAATGCCTCAAAAAAACCCCTGCAATACACCTGATGACCACTGGAGGCTCGCTACAAAAAATCATTCTGAAGTTTATTCTTGCTACGAGTGAAAAAAAAATCAGAATGAGTAGATATTAGGCTTCAAAAAGAGGAATATTTAGGGGGGGTGTGGTTAGCTTGATCGACAATGTTTCCGATGAGTCATGGGTCCGCCTCCTCACTTCTTCCGGCATGTCCAAATATGGTCAATTCTGGCTCCAAACAACCAACATGATGACGTTCAAATACCAACCTCTTGGCTTCAAAATAGTACTCCACAAACCAAGTGATGATGATACACTTAGTTCGTTAAAAAACTGTCTATTATCACAACCCTTCTCTGAGGTGGAGACAGATACTCCGTAAGTAAGACTGAAAATATGTCTTTGAAAATACAAATTTGAACTACTGGTGTTCAATCATGATAAAAAAAAAAACATACTACGATTTTAAAAAGAAAATTTCAAGAGTTTAACTCTTTGACACCTGAGTCTGCAAATTTCCACCTGGACTTTTTATGCTTATTTTGATTTCAAATTTAACATGTAAAATCTAACATTCATGTGCAGTTGCAGTGTTTTTGTTCAATAAAACTCTAAAATCAAAATCCGTTTTTGTGTTTTTCTACTATTCTTGTTTCGTCGTCACTGTTACTACACTCTTACAACACGTAGTAAATCAGCTACTTTGTCAGCTTCTGAGAGGCGCTGGTGAAATTACCATAATGATGCCATATTCACTATAAAGTGCAACATCTTAGCTCTCGGGAACTGGTGGAATTTTTCTGATTGCACAAACCGTGACATAATTACGGTAATCCAAAGACGCATGTGCAGATGTATCACCGACGATACGCTCAGAATTAAAGGGTTAAAGTAAGATTGTTTAAGTAAAGTACTGAAATACAAAGCTGTTCAATTTCTCTTTTAATTAGTTTTAACAGGTCTTCAGCTTATGAATCCAGCACTTTTGTACTTTTTGTTACAAGTCAGATATAACAAAGACTTTTAGAAGAGTAATAATGATATTAATACTATTTAGGCATTAAGTATAACTGCAGGATTTGTTTCCCTGTCTTCATAAATTCTCCACTATGTTCAGCTACTTGCTTAATTCTGCCAAAACAGGTTGATGAAAGTTGAGGATTATCTTGAAATAAACATTGTGCCACAGTTTTAGAAAATTAAAAGTTCAGTTACACTGATTACATCCAGTTTGCTAAAGTATAACACTCGGCTACCAGACAGCCCATCACAGTATTTAGCTGTATGTCCCATTGGAAAGAATCAGAGCCTATGACCCATCACACTGTCGTCCCCTTTGTGTGACTGCCGTGTGTTTTTCCAAATAATACTGCGCAGTAAAAGCAGTGTGTACTTCATCCAGGAAACACCACAGGGAGTTAAAAGCAGCCTTTACAGGCAGAGTGGACTTTGTCACAAACTGCTGCAGCAGCATGAAGCACTGTTGCATAACAGGAAGTGTTTAAAGCATTACAGCCTCTGTGGGGGGTAAAGTTATCAATTAACAAACCCACACTGATACCCAGCCACCCACATTCACAATCCCTCCACACCTCCGCTGGTGGAGCAGGTCCACCGGCCGCTCTGTCGTTCAGCCGCTTTGATACGGGGAGATTATAAAGCAGCAGCTTTTATGCTTGATGTCCACTGAGTTACACAAAGAACATTTAAATGGACCAAAGAGGGACATTGTTCCCCTGTAATCCAGCGTGGAGATAAAATCATGAGCAAGTGTTTGCTACAAAATCCCCTGATTATTTGGCTTGCAGCTTCATTGTCTTAGATCCATCACGTTTTTGGAAGTTACACAACTGGTGAGACATTTGAAGCCGAACCTTAAATCTGGACTGTGCCTGTCTGAAGTCTGTGGTACTGTAATCTCAGATCTTGAAGGGATGAGACTGGTCCAGATGTTGGGATTCCTGCGATGAATAACTGAACAGACAAGACAAAGAGCTGCAGACAGACACACACAGGGAGCGACGGGGTGATGTGTTTTATGTGTGTGTGTGTGTGTGTCCATGTTTTTCTGTGGTCGCTCAGCCATTTCCTGGTCTGTTATTACAGGCATTAGCCCACCACAGAAGCCACATATTGAAAGGAGGGACCCTTGAGTTTACAGAAGAGTTTGACAGAAGACAAACTTTTGTTGTCTAATTGTTGTTCGGTGACATCACGGTGTAGTGCGGTCTACATGTATTTAGTCTGGAGAGGACATTAAAGTTTGAATGGAATCAAAGGAAATATGTAATCATTTAAAGACATTTGTCAACAGTGGGATTCTCCAACAAGCTGGTGAAGAATTTAAATTCCCCACATTTCCCTCTGATTTCTGAGCTATCTGAGATTGTCATTACTGCCTCAAAGGAAAGAAACCAGAAACAGCTTCGTTCTTAAGCATCATATGTGGATCTGGATAACTGACGGAGACATTACAGCAAACACCCCAAAAAAAAAAGTACACACAACAAAATTATCCACATTCTTCCGAGAACAATGACCTTTCAAGATCAATCAAAAATGTATTTATTCCCTTTAAGCCTCTTTATTTGTTTAGTCTGGTTGGCAGCAGAAACAGGGAACAATTATAATCTTCTGTGTTTTGAAATTAAGTCACTGGGTTAGCTGGCAAATCAAGGTAGAGGATTAAAAAACTAGATATTTAGTTGGAGACAGACTCATCTTTTAAGGTTTGCATGACGAGGACAAAAACATCATGACAGCTGAAATAGGTTTTGAATCATTACAAAAAAAGTTTGGACCCTGTTGAAGCCAATAATGTAATAACAGCCGATAACATAATGAATTTGGCCCTTTTGAAATGTAATAGACCAATAACGTAATAACTGGCCAATAACGTAATAAAAGTCCTGAACCGATAACGTAATAACTTTTGGCTAATAATGTGATAATTTATTACGTTTTTGGCTCAGTTATTACATTTGCAAGGTTTTTTCTTTTACCGGGCCAATAGCGTAATAAACAGTTAATAACGTAATAAATTATTACGTTATTAGCCAAAAGTTATCTTATCGGTTCAGGACTTTAATTACGTTATTGGCCTATTACATTGCAAAAAGGGTAATTTTATTACGTTATCGACTGTAATTACATTATTGGCTTCAACAGACCCTAAATACAGGCTGGGAGAAAAACAGGAGTGAATAAATTAAACATGTTGTGCCTGCAAGTATTTCACAATAAAAGCTGAGTTAAGAAAAAAAGGGTTTCCGCGCACTTAAATGCAAGTAGAGGCTTTTATTTTGAAACGGTTCAATGCTAGTGGAATGCAGTCAAATGTAATGTTGTGATCTGCTCAGATTTCTTTTGAAACGTCAATTGGAGGCTACATACGACAACGGTAATGAAATTTATCTTAAGATTTTAGAGGTAGAGTTGGTTTGTGGAGTCGCATTTTGAAGGCAGGAGATCGACATTTGAACATGCTGCTTGTTTAGAGCCAGACGTGACCATATTTGGATATGAAGGGATGAGTGAGGAGGCGGGGTTTCAGCACTTCCAGTTACCGTTTACAAACAGCTGCACTGGTCTTCTCGCCAGACAACCCAACGAGGACCTGACTCTAAGTCCAACCTGCTCTGTCATCCAGCCCTCGCTGCTCAGATGAGGCGGCGCCCTCGCAGCACCTGATCACACGCTGCATTTCTTGCATGCTTGAAGGACCCCAGGTGCTGGCTTACATAAGACGAGCCACTGACACTCACCGTCCAGCAGTTATGCCTGGAATGGATTTTTTAAT
Source organism: Pseudochromis fuscus (assembly GCA_900323345.1). Classification (NCBI taxonomy): domain Eukaryota; kingdom Metazoa; phylum Chordata; class Actinopteri; family Pseudochromidae; genus Pseudochromis; species Pseudochromis fuscus. The sequence goes on from OOFC01013960.1 coordinate 11,483, forward strand.
TAACTGCTACAGTCTGTCTTTATCTCAGTTCCTCTGCCTGTCTCAGATGGACAGTATGGTGCATGGAGGGTCCTCTGTAGATGATGGACTTTAGATATCGGGGGGGGGGGACTGTGAAATACATCTCCTATTGAGGCTTTGATACATGTATACTGACCAGTTACCTTCTTCTCCTTCACTGTTTTGAAGCTGCAAAGTGTTTATGTCATTTGTTCCCACACACAGGTCATGCTGTTGTTTACACTTCTTTACCTATTGCACAACAAATAAATACAACAACTAGAAGGGCACAGAGCACAAATCATTTTTGAGATAAATATCAAATATTCAAAAACATATATGAGTGGTAAACTTACCACCAAAGTAAAAAATACATTCTTCAAGATTAAAGTTACAAATTTACAAGAACAAAAATACTGCAGGACTGAACTAATTGTCCTTAAATGGGTTCATGTTTTTTTCCGAGTAAACTCGTATTTCTTTCCATAACTTCACCACCTTTTCTTGCAAATTAATATCTTTAAAATTACATTTTTTTCTTTGTAAAATTGTGATTTTCTCAAACCATCTTTTGAGTGTATATTTACAACCTTATTCTTAAAAAAAACTCTTTTTATTTCTTGTAAATTTGCAACTTTATTCTTTAAAATATTTTTTTCTGATGAATTTCCCCTGAATTTTAGAACTTTTTCTTGTAATTTACAACTTTAATTTTGAAAGTTCTGAGTTTTTCTCTGAGTATTATCCTCCACACAGTGCAGCTTAATAAATATGTAGCTTAATAAGTACTGTCCCTTCATGTGGTGCCTCTATTACCACCATCCCACTGAGAATTGTGTAGTGTATTATTCATGTGGACAGTAAAACTCAACTCGGGTGATTTTTGTCTCATCAACTGACTCCAAACATCAACTTCGAGTAGACGCCTGCTTGCTCTAAATGGCATCATGAGTCCAAAACATAAAAGTCTTCTTGATTATTGAATCCGAGTCCCAGTAACGTGTCTTTGTGGGAGGAGCCTCAATGTGTTGACGACCAGCACAGAGGTCCCACTGTCTTTACCTTCAAGGCAAAACCATGCTGAACCACTGGAGGCCAAATTAACCATAAACTTTAACGTCCTCTCATTCCAAGGTGACATCAATAGCTTGACATAAATAGATGAAAGTAGTTAAATTTTTTCTGCTCTTTTTGAAGCTGTGGGTGTGTTTTAATGGCCCGTGTCACGCAAATCAGTGTTTTTGCTACAGTTTTACCTCTGACACATTTGCACCTAAAGGGAAACGATGCTGATGAACTTCAAAGAGATGATTAGCTCGTCTCTAATTTACTTGTCCATCTGTGTTGTGTCATCAGACCAACAACAGAAGCTTATCACGACCCAGCTGTGATTATTTTCCTGCTTCGAGTTACAACACCGATATTTAACATGTGCTATCTCACTTCTGTTGATTTATTACATTTGAAGATTTTTACCCCCATCTATTTTCCCAGCTGACAGGCCGGATTACATAATATACAAAACAGCAGAGGGCCTGTGACCCCGCTCGCATGGAGAGTTGCTCGGTTTTCCTGAACTACGTCGATTCCAGTGGAAACATCCACACATCAAAGAAGGAAAAAAAAACCTAGATTGACTCTTCCAGAAAGTGGCTGCGGTGGACAAAGGTGGGTTTTGTGTAATGAAAGCGCTCCATAAAGGCCCATTGAAGAGCACGGGAGGGAAATAAATGTGAGCTGATTGAAGACGGCGTGTTGTGACGGGACGGAGGACGTGTTTGGAGCAGGAGCTCAGCTGTGAGATGGCGGGAGGAGAGACTGTGACAGGAGGCGAAGCTATGCCAGAAATCTGCGGGTTAACATGTGTGCGCACCGCAGATGTTTGTGTCCGTACCGAATCGTTTAATTTTCTGTGAACAACAAGTCAAATATACAAACAGACTTATGGTAATTGATTAATAAATAGTGGGAGTGGAGGCGGGTTTCCCCCAGACTGTGGTGGGTGAAGCTCAGAACGGAAAAAATCTTAATGTAGTCAAAGCCAGAGGTTAAAAACTTTATAGAATTACTTTATGGTAGCTAGCCAGACATAATGCATTGTTTTTTACAGCTGTATTCATCATAATAAGGAGACTGAATGAAATGTTACAGAAAAACTATTTGATAACTTTTTTGAGAAACAGAATATTATCTATTGGGTAAGATATAAAAATGGGATCCAGTCTGGACATAAAACATTCAGCCATTATAAGTAATGGAGATTAACAGTAAAACACTGTCTGTAGAGGAAAAGAAGATGGAGGCAGGAAGTTCGACCTGAAAATAGTACAATTATGTTGTTGTTGGTGTAAAATTCATAGCTTTGTCACATCTTGGATTTGGAGATTACCCAAGGAGGAAATTATAACATTTTCAGTAAGATCAGAGGATTAGATCGTGCACAAAATCCCCAAATCTCAGGGAATCCCCAACTCCATCCATCCATCCATTGTCTATACCTGCTTCTCCACACTTGGGTCGCAAGGGTCTGCTGGAGCCTATCCCAGCTGTCATTGGGCAGGAGGCGGGGTACACCCTGGACAGGTTGCCAGCCTATCGCAGAGCTAACATATACATGTAACTTTGTCACGATCTGCACACACATGCAGGATGATGAAATCCTGTCCTCCAAAATTCAGATGATATGGCCATGACGGTGGAAGGTTTCAGCAATGACAATGGCGATAGAGAACCAGCAGGGGGCGTCTAAAAAGAAAGAAACTGTAGGTGCAAACTAAAAACAGTGAAATGTTTTAGTTCGGCATAATTTCCACAATCTGAGACTTGGTGGAGGTTAGATGTGGATTATGTCTTGGTGGAGGTTTGTGCTGCTTATACCTCAGGTGTTGTAATGTTGTCATGATGGACACTGTTGTCAGAGATGGTGTGTTGAAGAAGCAGCGTAAACATATGGGCGATGGCACTTTTGATTGTAAAAAAATAATTTGGGTAAAGCTACAGGGCAAGACTATGGTTCTGTGGTGTCTTCTCGGATGAGCATGAGGTGTTTACAATAATGTGTCTTTCCTAAACAATACGGTATTTCTGGTTGGAGGTCATGTGATGCCCCTTGTTGGTCTGTGGGTGGCGGTGGCTTGGGAACCAGAGGGTCATTAGTTCACATCCCAGACAAAAAAAACGACCTCCACTGCCGATGCGCCAATGAGCAAGACATCAACCACCACCATGCAACCTCTCCATGCATGCATTCAAGTCATGTTTCGGGGTCCCTATTTATGTACGTGTGTGTTGTTAGTTACCTGTAGATCATACCAGTGTCATTTCATTGTGTGCAGTGTGTATGCATATGACAAATATAGATTTTTATTCTTCTAAAAATCTGAAATTTAGTTTAAATGTTTGTTTGCAGCCTTTTTGAATTGATACAGCATTTTGCTGAGCCAGGCCTGATTTTGTTTTAAAAATCTTTTCCTGCTAAAATAAATAAATAAATAAAATAAATAAAAATACAGTAAAGCAGCTGCAGTGAGATTTTGATCTATTCTGGTCTTTTTAAACACATTAAGGTAGTACCGTATTTTCCGGACTATAAGCCGCTACTTTTTTCCGACGCTTTGAACCCTGTGACTTAAACACCAGTGTGGCTCAGTATCGGCGGCGGCGCGTTAGCTTTTTACAAGCTAGCAAGCACCGTGCCGCCGATACATTTAGTGTCGTCACATCAGACCCGGTCAGAGTGGACCACATGAAACTGTTCGAATAAATTCAATAGCGGCTTATAGACAGGTGTGCTCAATAGTCCGGAAAATATGGTAATTTGTATGGTAAATTAGTATGGATTTTGAAGTTTTTGTCCATAGACCACAACATTGTTATCCAAAGTGTTAGCATCCAGTGGCATAAATATGGACGGTGCAACCACCTGCACCGGGGCCCAGACGCCATCAGGGGCCCATGAAGGAAGGAAAAAAATGAAGCAGCTGTCCAGAATTGCCACAGGTTATTGTGAAGGGACTAGCTTGGTGCGGGTCGGTAAGCTAACACTGAGTGGCTGGTATGGGAGGAGGACAAGATCATTTGTCCAATCACGTTGATACCTGTCAGTCATGATGAGTCGTGATGGTGTGAGGTGAGTTGTTTCTTCTTTCAGCAAAAAAAAAAGCAAGTGGAGGAAAATTGACAAGAAAATGTAGCATCACGTTTAGCGTTAGCCTAGCCTCTCTTGAGTGGCTGTGCGTGTGTGTCGGGTGGGGGGTGGGGGCACAAAAAAAATATTTGCACCGGGGCCTATACCCATGATGTTACGCTAGCGTTAGCAGCTCTTATAATTCTCCATGCTCTTCAACAACAGAGCAGGAGGAGGTGTGGTGTCCAGCAGGAAGTGGTTACTGGGATCTATTTTGAGAATGAACACAATACAGCGTCTTCCATCAGAAGGTGAAGTAAACTCCACGATATCCACATATGCTGCAGAGACGGACAGTTATGAGATATCTAAAGATCTGAATATCTGTCAGCATGAGGCCTGATTCACCACAGACCAAACTCCTCAGTCGGTCGCTCCATTTACAAGAACCAGTAGCAGGAAGTTGAGCGTTTTCCAGTTGTTTTATTAGCCATGCGAGAGTATCTGTCATCCTCCTGCTGCTGCTGCTCTCTGATGAGAAACAAGAGACTCTGAGGTGAGCTGCTGCCCTCCATCATCTCAGCCAAACTATACATCCCCGACCAGACATCTGACCAAGTCCAACAACACTGTCAGGAAATTAATGACATTCCCAAACGTAAGTGGTCGGTTTTTACTCCGACTGAAACGTATACAGTTGACCTGCTCCCTCGCTTAACTCGTGGATTTAAAATATTGTTTTACATTTATTACAGAATTTTATTTCATGTTTTATGAGATCCGCTGATAAAGACGGATAGATGTGTAATTATTTTTGCGCCTGGAAAAAAAGTCAGTGACAACCACTGACCCTGCTGTGTACAGGACATAGTTTGTGGAGTTTATTATTAATTCATGTATGTTGTTCAGATATGAGGATAGTTGAGGTCAAGTGGCCGAGGTTTGCAGAGGGACACACAGCAAAAAGGAAAAACATCAGACTGAAGACACAGTGTGGGGATGAAGATGGATCACACCAGGTTGTTCAGAAAGGTCAAAACATGACGGGCACTCAAAAAGCTATTTGTCTTCATCTGTGAAACAGTTTAGTGTTGCATTTGTCAAATCACCGACGTTTTCCAGCTGCTGCATGTCTCTAAACAGAAACAGTACAAAACATATGTGACGCTGTAGATCCTGAATAATTCATCAGTGTAGAGTTTACACAGAAATTTAAAATGTCATAAAAGTTTGTTTACTTGACACAAACATACATCCCCTGTAAACTTGACTTAATTTATTTAAGTTAAGTCAACAAGTTTAGATTTTTTTAGTCCATTGTACTTACACATATAAAGCTGATAAAGCCTGATTGGATTGAGTTCAAATAAAAACTGTGACTGTCAAAATGAATGCATTAACGCAGATTAATCCATCATCATTAATCTGATTAATAATTTTAACACAATTAATGCATCTGCAGCACAGAATGACTCTGAACGTCTCTGGCAACACATTTCAGGCAGTTTTTTCAAGTGGAGTTGCTGACACACCTGCACCAATAGCCAGTTAATCCTGTGGTGACAGGAGCAGAACCAACCAATAAACTTGGAGGATGCTAAACAGCACGTTGGTCCTCTACATAGGAAATCTGAATACAAATAAATCAAGACAGAATAGTGACTGACGCTCTGCAGGAAGAAGTTTTCTTTTCACTGAAGCACTTTCAGCTTAAAATACCACATTAACACAAAGCATACAGTAGTACATACTGCTAGCACTTCTGCTAACACATCACACAGCTTGCGACAATCCATCCTCATGCAAAATGAAACGCGATTAATATAGATTTAAAAAGTCATTATGTTTAATTGTGATTAATCGAAATTAATCCACAGAAGCCCTGAGATTAATCTAATTAAAAATTGTAATTGTTTGACAGCACTAATAAAAACATATTGGACACATTATAGTGTATTTAATGTGATTTATATAAAAAACAAAAACCAGATTGAGTCCATATCCTGCTCAATTAAATTAACTCATTTGATACATTTTTTTAGAGTTGTGTTGAATAAAGAATATTTTGTTGTTGTAACATAAACCTGCCACATTTTTAACACTAATACTAATACATATTTTATTTTGTAGTACATATAATAAACATTAGTAAAAGTTACATCTAACTGTGCTCTGTAAACAAAAACATATTTCACTATATTGTTAAAAAAAGTTAATATTACACAGATAATTTATGTCAGCTGAACCTAAAACTTTGATGTACTGTTACTACACAATGACAGCGTTTTCACTGCACATCCTCCTGCTGATTTTAGCTTTTAAAGCCGATTCCTGCTGCAGCTCAGAGCTGCAGACGTCTGTGTGTAACGTTTGTCTCGTCTACAATCTGTTTTTAACACTATTGTTTATTTGTACTGTTTCTGGTTACAAAGAGGATGCTGCTGCTACTTGTTAGGACCAGACAACACTGACCTCCTGTTCTGTAAAACAAAGCAATTTCTTTTTTAAACGAAGCAATGTTGCAGATTTCCTGTGAGGCAGTGGTGCAGCAGATGTAGAAAATGAGTCATCATCGTCAATCGGCTGATTGATTTGACGAGTCTGTGCACGTTTTCCATTTGTTCCCGAAGAGGCTGTGGTGAACAGAACATACCCGACCAGAAAAATAACTTATTTCAAACGGCTGTACTGAGTTTTATTAACGCGCAAGATGAACGGCTACAGATTGTTGAGTGTTGTGTTGGAAACGCACGGTCACGTTGAGATTCTGCAGACGCAACCGCAATATTCACGACAACATGAACAGACCTTCTGTTTCAAAGTGCTGCAGTGGATTTCTCATCATAGCCACCAATTAGCCGAGCTTTGCGATCACTGCCCACACTTAATAAATCCCACCACTGTTGAGCAAAGGCTCCTTTGTTTGCTCTGTTTTGTTATTTTTGTCTTGCATCGATTGCAGGAGATCATCTTTGCAGCACTGATGAAAAACACTCCTGGTGGAAGGAAGTGAACAGAAAAGTTTGAATTTCCAGTGGTGGCTGCTTTGATATGGTAAAAAAATATTTGTGTTGATGTTAGTGTTGCACCCATCGACTGGATATAGAAATGGACGAAGCTAACGTGACATCACCCGTTGATTTGTGATTTGAAGCCATTTGATCGGGATTTGGATGTCGCCATGTTGGTTGTTTAGAGCCAGAAGTGACCATATTTGGATATGAAGGGAGGAGCGAGGAGGCAGGTCTGACCCTTGAACCTGAGGACACCGTCCAGTGTGGGTGAGACTCAACTTGAGACCAGAGCTGTAAAACTAACCACACCCCTAAATCTTCCTCTTTCTGAAGCTTAATATCTTCTGAAATGATTTTCACATGGACCACCTGTCAATCAGACTAACCCCGCCCCTAACCCCTCCCACCACTGACTTGAGCTAATGACATCAGAATGACTGCTGGGAAAAATCTATTGACTGAATATTTCATGATTGAAAGGACCATTTTTGAATTTAAATCAATTGGAGACAGAGTTTTTTTGGAGCCAGCATCTAGTGGCCATTATTGGTATTGCGCCTTTTTTCCATCTCATTTAGGTGGACAACAAAGTAAATCACCATCTAAACTGGAAAAATTGCTGATGTTGCAGGAGATTGGAAAAGCTCAAGCCAATTGGAGTTTTTTGGAGCCACCATCTAGTGGTCATAGGTGGTATTGCACCTTTTTTCCCACCTGATTTAGGTGGACACCAAAGTACATCACCATCTAAACTGGAAAAATTGCTGATGTTGCAGGAGATTGGAAAAGCTCAAGCCAATTGGAGTTTTTTGGAGCCACCATCTACTGGTCATAGGTGGTATTGCACCTTTTTTCCCACCTGATTTAGGTGGACACCAAAGTACATCACCATCTAAACTGGAAAAATTGCTGATGTTGCAGGAGATTGGAAAAGCTCAAGCCATTTGGAGTTTTTTGGAGCCAGCATCTAGTGGCCATTGGGAGTATTGCACGTCTGCATTGGCCTCAATTTTGAGCTCATTTTGTCCATTTCTGTGTAGAGTCTGTGGTTGCACCTGTGATGTCAGGTAGGTACATGCTGGTAGAATAACTTCCTGCAAACGACACACAACATACAACTATGTTCTTCTATCTGGCTTCAATAAATGACAGCTGACATCAAATAAAAGCCACGAGAGGGAGAGGCAGCACAGGCTTAAATCA
>OOFC01013962.1:0-15858 GCA_900323345.1 Pseudochromis fuscus
AGTTTGTTTTTTGGTACATCACAGCAGGTCATGTGCTTTAGTCATAAAAGTAACATTTTCACTTATCCCTCTTTAATGTTTTCCTCCCTAGACTGGACTCCCTAAAGGAGGTGCACAGAGCTCGACAGGCAGAGCTGAGGAGGATGGCGGGCGATGCTGAGAATGCTAGAGCCTCTTTGGAGAACCTGGAGGAAAGTTCCACAGAGAGTCAGCTGAAGTTTTACAGGACCATGACCCTCTACGTCCACAACCTGGTGGAGTGTCTGCGGGAGAAGGTCTGAATTTAATAAAACAGATCACTTCATCTCCCGTTAACTATCATGTTAAAGCAGATATGTCAGATATGTTATAATACAACTTTTAATTGTACCTTTTCAAGATAATGGCAGTATCTTCTAGAACAGTGTCTGTCTGTTTCTGTAACTAATAACAAATATTACAAAACAGACACAGAATGGGGCGATCCCTCTGTTACTTTGGGTTGACTGACTGCTAATATGAGCTGATAGGAATTCTATCTGTGTTAGTGTCTGTTTTAGTTGTAATTAGTAAGCAATGGCTGTATGGAAATGTGTCAAAGTAGGTTTGAGGAAAATGAGACAGACATACTTTGTCAGTCAGAGCCCTTTTTCCAACTTTAAAATGTTTTAAGTCTGTATATTTATCTTGGTGGTACTCTTATAAAAACAAATCTGAGTGATCTATATTATATCTATGTTAGGATAAATTGTTAATGTTTAAAGATATTCTGTAGGCCAGTCTATTATTTCATAAAACTCCCAAACATTGATCTCAGTATCATCCTAAATTATCTAGGATAATATGAGCTACTGACTATTACCTTTCTGTAGGTTGTTGAGATCAACTCTCTGGAACTGGAGCTGCACACTCTGCTGTCTGACCAGATGGAGGCGCTGTCGGCTCAGAGACGAGAGAAGATTAAGAAACAGGCTGAGCGCCTGCAGCAGCTCAGCTGTGAGTGACGTCTATGTGTGAATAAACCAACTGTACTGTAACATTTACACATTAACATTTACTTTAACTGGATGTCACTTTTCAATAACACAGATGAACACAGTGGAAACTCAGGCAGTGGAACAGAAGCTCAGGGGTGAGTGTAATGAGAATACATTTATCACCTTTGAATGTAATATGTTGGATATTTTCTGTACATAGGTTACAAAAACGGGTATGTACATCTCTACTCTTGTGTCAATATTGGCTAATATTTGTCAATATGTGTTGCAGCGAGATAGGCACTGGTGTTAAAACTGAGGAAGACTTTGCTCTACCTGAAGACACAACGTCTTCAGCAGAAGATGAAGAGCATCTTCAGAAGAAAATAGGTGAGGTGGAATTTAAAACTGTTTGGTTCTTCATGTCTAATAAGCTTCAGCCTATTGAGTAGGGCTATGATGCAGGTAAATCCTGCCAGGCTGAAATATATGTTTGTACTTTACGTAGTGCAACTTTCTCAGTTCTGTGTCTCCTCACTTTTAAGTTCTAAAATGAAGAAAACAAAAAGTCTGTTCTCCAGGCAGATAGTTTGAATTGCTGCTGCTGTGTTGTCTGACTTTCTTTCCTCCCCTCTCTGGTCCCACTTCAGCTGATATCTTGTCGAGGTCTCAGGCGGTGTTTTCTGACGTCCAAGACGACTTCTGCAGCGTCAAAAAGATTCTGTCTCGCTTTGAAGAATGGAGAGGATCGTACTCTGAGTCCTACCACAATGCCTACATTTCTCTGTGTCTGCCAAAGCTGCTGAACCCCATTATTAGGCATCAGCTGCTGGCATGGAACCCTTTAAAGGTTATAACTTCAACATGTGGACACACAGACGCACAACTATACATACACACAGCTGCCGTTACATAATCTATGTTATGATGATAAACAGGAGCCATATTTGTGTGTGTGTGTTGCAGGATGTTAGTGAAGACTTTGAAAACCTCCCATGGTTCACAGCAGTGGAGACGTTTTGTCATGGACACGGCCACGAGGAGCTGGAGAACACAGACAGACAGACACTGTCTAATGTCATAGAAAAGACCGTCCTTCCCAAAATAACTGGTAACATTCACTTTGTGTGTGATACACAGATTTTACACACTTGTTAAATTATAAAATGAAGTAGAAGAGTACACATGGTGGGAGTGACTCCTTAAACTCAGTGTGTAAACTGTAGTTTACACACTGAGAGTAAACTGAGAGTTTACTTTTTCAGCTTGTTGGTGTGTTTTCCAAATTCTACAGTGAAGTTCCTCATGACGGGTAACTTGCATTTTTTTGGCACCATATTATGTATGGTGTATGATACTCTGTCAGACCTGACTGGAGTAAACCACCACTTACTGTGTCTCTGAGTTTGTTGGTTTCATTTTCAAACTGAAGAATTCAAGCTGGCTCAGGAACTATCCAGTGAAAATCAATTCTGAATGAAGTTTAGGCAAAGAGTTTGAGCTACAATGGTGGTACATATTTAAATCTCAATAAATGTTTTCAAGAGTGGAAAGTATAAATCAGTTGCACTCAGCTCATGGGTTTTAGGATACCTGTTATTTTAAGTTTCCCTTACTTCTTAAAGTTTAGTATTCTCTCTCTGTTTGCTGCTTGTCCATTGCCCCTTTCAGCACCATTGTGCCTCTCTGCTCTGGAAAGTGGGCTAACCTCCAGCTCCACTGAGCCATTAGTCATGCTTGTGACCTCACTTGTGTGATACTAAAGATATTGAAGAATTGCATTCTGCTTGTCTCTGTGTGTCTGTTTGTCTGTGTAGCCTATGTGGATCTGGTGTGGGATCCCATGTCCCACCAACAGTCGGTCTGTCTGTCTGATGTTTGTCATAGACTGAAGGAGGACTACTCCATCTTTGAAGGAGAGCAGAGTAAACCTGTGAAGGTAAAGCCACTCACACATACTGTATATTTACACTGAGGGAATTTAAAAATGCAAATATTTCCTTGCCAAGGATTTTTGTTTCAGCCGGGGTCAAAATTCCAAGTAAGAAATTCCTCATATTTTAGTTTATAGTCAGATCTGCCTGAATGATTTTAGGCCACATGTGCACGCAGGAGAGTAAGTACTGCTGCCAGTCCTTTTTCTGTACTCTACCTCAGACTGAGCCCAATGGGGACAGGCTTTTCTTAGTGCTGTTTATCCTTGAGCTATACTCACTTGGGCTATAAAATACCAACACTTTTGACCAAATTGTCACACCCATCACCACGACCCACGCAAGTTTCCAGAGATCACGCTGTGAGTGTGCTCTTGGTGGGAAGAAGCCACACAGAAGTCACAAGACATTTGAGTGTCTGTAGGGACGCTGTCCCTCAGAGAGATCGATACACTCATGAACTCGATGCCACTGTGTATCAACTTGTCGTGGTGAAATCGGTGGTCACAAGATACGGACGACCAAGATTGGATAGTTATCCAATTAAATAAAACATTATTGCTTTGTTTGGTTTTTTTTCTTAATCTGAAGTGCTTTGATCTGAAAACTGGGTGCAAATTATGTCAAACCTTGTTGCCTGCTTGCTTGCTTTCACATACAGTATAACAATGTATACAACAGATACATTGGATTTCCTGTGGGTTTGTTCCCATACAGGCATTCATAGAGGCTGTGGTCCAGAGGCTGAGGAGCTGTGTAGATGAAGATGTTTTCATCCCCCTGTACCCCAAAAAGTCAGTTTCTTTTTGTTTCTTATCAGTAAATATTTGAATGTCTGTCGATGAGACAGCAGGTTGTGTCCATGCCAGGCCCTTCTATAATCTTTATAATCTGTCTGTATATACTTTTTTTTTCTGTCCAGGTTTCTAGAAGACAGGTCGTCTCTTCAACGTCGATTCAGGGATCAGCAGTTCTGGGCGGCTGTGAGGGTATTTAAAAACCTAAAAGCTACTTAAAACACTTGAACAATATGTCAGAGGTCAGAGAAAAAAAAAAAGGTTGTAATGTGACCACAGTGGGTTTAGTGAGTGTGTGAGCATGTGTTTTTCCAAGCTGCTGTTGGTTAATCTGGGTATTGTTGTTTCTTTTAGCTCCTCAGTAACATGGGGAAGTGGGATTTGCTCCTTCCTGAGACTGTGCTGAAGGAACTGATGCTGGACAAACTGCTGAGCAGATACCTGATCATCACTCTGTGCAGTCAGACGCTGTCCAACAAAGACGTTGATGCCTGCAGAACGGTATTTGAATGGATAATATTTCATCTAGATTCACTGGTCTTATCTCTGTTAGGCCTTGATGATGATGTGTTTCTGGTCAACCTCACGCTACTCTCTCTCTTCAGATAGGAGATAGTCTGCCACTGTCTTGGTTCAAAGGGGAGAGTGTCTGTTTGCCTCAGCTCCAGAATTTCAGAAACCACTTAGTTCAGACAGTTCATACCATCTGCAAACAGCAGCCTCCTGAAGATCCAGACACCAGGTAATGAAACTACTTGTGTTTTCGTATTGCTGGAAATGTAGTCACCGGTGAAAAGGATTTGTCTTAAATTGTTGTTATTCAGTTCACCTTGTAAAAGAAGAGAAAACCCAGCATCAACTAGATTAATTGTTTTTACTCTTCAAATGCATCTTCAAATAAAATACTTTCCAAGAGACTAAAAGTGAAATTCATGTAGATGCTTTTATCCCACGTTTAAATCCACAACACGACTAATTGTGTGATTTAAACCTTGTGTCCGTGCACTGCAGGTCTGCTGTGGTTGAAGTGCTGAAGGTTCTGAGCAGAATCAGATGCTACGACTCCATCATGTCGATAGCAACTAAATACCACTATGAAGACGTCATCTACTCTCACCAGCTGCTCAATCAAGATGGATCAAACTAAAATAACAATACTGCATATGAGGAATACCTGAATGGCAACAACTGGGGGGGAAAAAAAAGTTTACACAAAGAAATAGCCAAGATGAATGGTGTGTGTAAAATAATTGACCCTCCCAGAATTTTTGTAGTCGTGAATATTTTTCGGTATGGAGGTAACTGTATTTTTTATGAATAAATATTTGAATTCTTTTCAATATATTCTGTTTTATTGATTCTACTCCTTATGTTTCAGGCTGTTTGTGTACAAGTAATTTGCTATTTCATGTAAAAACAAGGACTGGAAGCCGAGAGGTGAGGTCAGTTATAGGGAACCTTCTGACTTACACAAGAAATTAAAGGAAAAAAGCCATGAACAGGAAGATTTCATAAAACTCAAACCTTTTGGTACTTTGCAGACTAATCTTCAATAACCAGCAAATACAATAAACTGCTGAAAACCACTCTTTAGAGATACAAAGATTAAATAACCAATCTTTCTGACATTAACTCAATAATATTGACTGTTGGCGTAGACTAAAAACCTCTAGTGATCACTACACTTGTGTATATGGTTCTTCTGTGTCTCAGCTTTTAGATGAATATTACAGCACAATTTAAAGCGCTTGGATTTTCTTTAAATGACACTGGAGTGTTGCTGACTGCAACTTCATGTAGTTTACAAGGTACCTGTCACTCCAAGGATTGGTTAGTTTTTAAAATCACAAACCACTGATTGTGAACCTTTACTACTTCTATTTATATTTTCATAAAGACACAGCTTTTATTTACTTGTACAGTTTGCTTTATTTATGAGGTCCACACAAAGCAAAGCACACCGAAACAAAACCCCCAAACTTGCCACATGCACAAAATGCTCAAACCTGAAAAACAACACTCGAAAACAAAAGTCTTCTAAATACAAACAAAAACTCAACATTTGACCCTCATAAAATCTAACCAGCAGAGGATCTGTTCAGTTTTATGGAGTAATTCATGCTGTTTGATGCACAGACAGCTGGATGCATTTTCTGACTCAAAAGACTCAAAAGCAAATGTTTGGATAGGTGAACCACCAAAACATTTAGCTAAAAGAAGAACAAGCATTCAGGAAAGTAAGTGTTTTAGTAATAATCCCACTATTAACTGCCATAAACCAAGCTTTTAATAAACAGGTCAGGCCAGAAAAGGCAGGCCTGTCTGTGTACACACAGTGGCTTTACTCCACTGAACCAGAACAAAACATGTACAACTATCACATTAGTGCTACCTCGTCATGTCCTTGTACATATGAAGCTACTGTGTGTTGCGAGACCAACACTTAAAGAGTTTAGACGTGTACTAACTGATGGGTAGACGTGTTTTATTCCACAGAAAGGTCCACTTGTGTTTTTTAATATATAATCCACTGCAGCTGAAGTATTATTATCTAGTAATCTTACCAGTGCCTCAGAATCTCACTACAGTTCATATCGGTCTAAAATACTGTGACTGTTTCCCTGATGACTCCAACATGAATGTGTGTGACAACTAAGAATATACTTCTTTCACCTCAGTGCATTTCAGCAGTGAGGTGACTGGTAATTAACTATTTTCAATCTTTTTTTTTCTTTTATCGTCAGTGTTTAAACACCGGGAACCAAATTCTGTCCTGACTTCTGTGATGAGCAATAATCATGTTGATGGAGGACCATCCTAAACCTTTTTATACACCTCACTTCTTTTACCGTACTTTGTGCTTTTTGTTTTTACAAGCAGATTGTTAATTGTACATTCAAGCCAAAAGGAGACCAGCAAGTTTCTGTCTAAATGAAAAAAGGATTAATGCAGAAAGTGCCATCAAAACCAATGATAGGACTTCATCTGATTGCAATCCATCTCTACTCCCGACTCCTGTGATTAATAGCTTTCTTCAAAGGTTGGCCAACGTTCCAGTTATTATTATGCATTATTATTATTAGTGCTTGCCAAAAAACCTGGAGTATGACATCATGGAGAGGACAAACTTTAGATGACAGAGAACTGGATGCCGTGTTTGTTGAGGCGGTCGACCAGCGTGGTTTTTGCAAAAGCAGCTCCTGGAGTGTAAACTCCTCCCCTGGAAAATGGATGGAAATGAGAACAGAATTAAAACCAAAAATTTATTTCATATCCAAGTCATCAATTTCATCGAGTTCGAATAACAAAATTCTTTTACATCAGTTGATATCAAAGTGGAATGATGTTAAAAAAACAAACAAAAAAAAACCATACTACATAGTAATTACTATTGTGGTTTAACAATCAGACAATTCGTTTGAAACTGAGGTTAAATGCTTCTTGTACACAGACTGGCTATAAAAAAACAAACAAAAAAAAGCCAAATTTTCATAGACCATCTCTATCTAGATTTGGTACAATTATGTGAAAGTTGAATTAAACTTTGGAAGAACAAAGAAATAGTAGAAAATGACAATTTAAATTTAAAGTCAATGGTGTGTTTTGTATTCAAGGGTAAAGCAGTTTCCAGGTCAGACAGCACATCTGGGGTGCTAACTCACCTCTTGGGCAAGGATGTGGGTTCGTTGAGGATGGTTAAAGCTGCCTGCACCATGGCGATGGGTGTGGCCACATATCCACACTCTGAATAAACAGAGAGACAGTTATATAAACTCAGCAAGTAAGACCAGGATGACCATCCAGACTAATTTGTCTTATAACGCAGCCTGGACACAGCAGATACAAGTTAACGCTTGTGTTTCCTGCATTCATGCAGTGTTTAACAAGATGTTTTCTGATTCTGCTGTATGCTACTTGTTACACAAGGACAAGCTGTTTTAGATGACACCGAAGTATCTTACATTTAGTTACATTAAGACAAGTTTTAATTATGTTGTGTTATATTTTTCAAGGTTTCCCCTAAAAAAGAGATATTTTAACCTCAGTGGATCTCACTCAGCGAAAGTTCAATAAATATTTAGATTTCTGATTTCCAGTTACCTGGTCCCTGAACCAGTGTGCGGATCGTAGCATTAGGTTTCCCGTGGGAGGGGTCCTGCTCCTCTGTGTAGCCCTCCCCGTAGAAGGCAAACTGGAAGGATGAAGCCTCCATCTAATGCACAAAACATGTCAGAAGTCAGAGCACCGTAATAACATCCAGGTACCTCTTAATAACATCTTTGTTTGTTCTGTCAACACTGTACCTGCTTTCTAGTTGGTCCAGCCTTGGAGAAGAGTCCAAAGGAGAAGAACTCTGGGTGCTGCAATCAAACAGACATGAGCATCACAACTTTTTCAAACACACAGGACGAGTCTACACTGCACTGCACAATATTCAGTTAGAGTCTAATGTAATGTAATTGTGAAATGTAAATGATATGTCACATGCATTTGTTTACCTTGATCAGCAGGTTACGTCCAAAGCTGAACTTGACCAGGAACCAGAACATCATGCCAGCAAACATCATCTTGATAATGTTCCCAACACCTCCGATTCCTGCATATGCTCCATACTGGACCTGGGGTCGATAATAACAGGCAGTACCATAAAATTCTGCAGGCTTGTTAGTGTCACCTTCATGTGAGTCATAAGTTACTCTGCTCAAAAACTTTAAAACACTCAAAATATGAGACAGGAGCATTTTCTTAGACCATCAGCAGCTACATGCCACCAACATTTTGATCGTACTCTCATCAGCATAATAACATCATCCAAAAGAAATTTTTAAAAAAGGCAGTTTTTCAACTTTTCCATCTAGACGAGTATCTGTGATTCTTCTTCTACAAACACACCAAGAAGTACATGTACAAGTTTATCAACTGTGGACATTTACAGTTTGAGGAAAGAGGACACAGAGTGTGGAGGCAGAAAATAAATGAATGAATGAATACTGACCGGTGTGGCTTGATGTTCTTCGACCAGAAAGCGCTGGGTTCTCCTCACAACAGAGGGATCAGAGCCCATGAAGGGAACAGTGTACTGTTGGATCTCATTACTGTAGAACAACGTTCCCCTACAAACACAACAGAGGCATATTTTGGGAAAAGTACTTAACAAAACCCCCCAAAATTTTAATGACACATGATACATAGTGATGTATCATATATGACAAACAGTAGTACATGCTCTCATGTGGACTTTAACCCTGAGAGAAAAGGATGCTTCTCCTGTACCAGACGCTTGTCCAGTTTACCTACAATGTATAATTATGTCCTGTATTACTGATTATTACAATGTTATCATGCGTATATCACATCAATGTAAATGACAACAAGAAATTGTAACCAATATACCAAAGACACGTTATTTAGACACACTGCTCATGTTACACAGTTTGTCCACCAGAGAGCACTGATTGGTCTGTTTAGTGTTTCTCTCTGACACCGACAGTCGGTCAAGCTTTACTGCCCCATGTACCTGCGTCTCAGCTTCGAGCCAGCAGTGGGCAGAGGTTTGTGATTAAACTTCCTCCTGAGACTCTGGAGCTTCTGGCTGTCAGCAAAACCATAGATGGCCGACTGCCACGTGCCATCATGGATACACCCACCCTGACAGAGGTAGAAGATACGGAGACCGTAAATAATGGGAAAAGGCAAACAAGACACATTTGAGATAAAAATCTGTGATGCCACCTAAATATAAGAAATAGGGAAGAGAAGGTCAGAGGGCCAGATAAAAAGTCACATGTGACTGTGTGATCCAGTTAATGGACTTTTGGGTAATGTAGCAACATACATCAGGTCCTGAGCTGACAGTCAGGAAACTCTCCACTGCAGTCAGTGTGCCTGTGGACGAGCACACACAACAAGCAGAGGCAACATGACTCTGAATAAATCATCAAGTGCATATCAGTGTCAGAGCTGGCTTTATTTTGAAGAAGAATACTGAGAGTGTGTGTATGTGTGGGTGTGTGTGTGTACCCCTGAACTGGTCCCGGGTGTAGAGGACTCCCATGTCTGCAGGAATGGAGTCGAATCCACAGCTTCCAATGATGTACACGCCTTTGTCAGCTGCCTGGCTGTTGTAGTTAAACTGCATGCCCTCCAGAAACTGTATACAGCCAGACAGAAACACATGAGTGTAACAGCACAAATAAAAACACACGCTGAGGAATATTTTACCATCATATTAACTTAGCAACTTGTGGATTTTCATATATCATAACTGCTTTGGGTCCTAATGAGGAAAAACAAAATGTAATATCTAATGTAAGAGAAAACATTGATTTTCAAACAGGTTTTGTCCTCATGTGTTTACGGTGGAACGATACATTGTGGTGTTTTCAAAGAACCTTTAGAAACCAAGATGCAGCCTTAAAACTTAAAAAAAAAAAAAGGTCAGAGGTCACAGACTAACAGGTGCTGTCATATGGCCAAGTGAGATTAAAGTCAGCACGTCTCCCATTTAATCCAAAAACAGGCAATTTCAAATCTGAATGTAATGACGTCCAGATTGTGTCCACCAACAACACACAGGCCGAACACGGTAATGTGATTTAGGTCAGACACATGATCCTACAGGAAAAATGTGGTGGAGTCTTGTCAACACTGAGTCGGGTGTACGAGTGATGTAAAACATCAAAGTGTTCCCTAGGCAGCTGCTTTGCTACATGTTAAACTGTATAAAAAGTAAACCCTCATATATTCATTACAATATAGAAATATTGTACTGCCTCATCTCTCCCTCTGTGTGTGTTAATGATCTGTACAAGGCCAGGAGTGCTCTTCCAGACTTCCTTCTCCCTCCTGTCGATGGGATCCCTCTGATTGGGGGATGCTGTCAGTTGCCTGAGACCCACCCGCCAGCTGATCATTGTTAACCAGCTCCAGCTGCTCTGGGCTGCTGCAGTGTGCGTTCTGCTCACTTTGCCTCAGATGACTTTGGTGTGTGGTTGTATGGTGTTTTCGCTCCCTTGTGAACTCTGCTGGCTCTTTGCTGAGAGTTTTGTTTGCCCCTTTGGCTCTTTTGTGTAACCCTGAAAACCTTGTTAATTATAGCATCACCTGGAGCAGGCCTTCTAGAGTAGAAGCAGTGCTTTGTTTTATTTAACTGTTTTTACTCTGTTTAGTTTACCCATCAGGTACTGCGCTTTTGTGTAATACAAGTTAAAAGTGGTTCTGTTTTATTTTCCTTGGCTCCTTAATTAGCCATAGGCAGGTTAGTTTCCTCCCTTTTAGTTGGTAGTACCTGTTTGCCCTTCCCTTTTGTGTGATAATCTGTGGTTTGACTTGAAAAATTACCTCTCCCGGGAGGTAAAATAAAGTCACACTTTACACAAGCTGCCAATTCTAACTGGTCTTTGTTATATCATCTACTCCTCTACTTTCCCCTAGCAGCGCTGGGTTGTAACAAGAAGCTATACCATTACAGTACAATACATACCTGAGGTTCTCCACAGATATCCATATGATGGGCTCCATTCTCCACACAGGCTTTGACCACTGGCTCACCATAGAATCTGTACTATAAACATACAAATACACACAACAATTACATACAACAATTAATACTCATCTTTAGTTGCTGTTTAAAATTTGGCCCATTTCCCATGTGATGTGGGATCTCACTACTAAAATCCTGTGTTTGTCTGGAGGACTCTAACATACATCGAGTTAATTATTTTAGCCATTGTTTCTCCTACCAGTGTGTGACCTCACTTTATCTGCCCAGTCCCTTCGTGCAGGTGAATGGTGCAGTGCTACAACATGACATGGCTGTTTATAGGCTTTTCACATAGAAACACTGCAGAACCCAGATCTCATGGCAAATCCTGTTCATCTTGTTCACACTACTCTATTAAGCACACCTACAAAGTCTAACACAAATACAACAGATCTATCACATTTTTTTGACATGCATGGAGCCTAAAATGTTTTGTTTTTGTTGGAACACTCAGACAAGTGTGTGCACCACTGAGGTCATATTCAGACAGGCTGTTGTACTAAACAGCATTAAACTAAAATGTTTGTCTAATACAGTAAAACACACACACAGAATCATTACCAGCTCTTCTTCTATGTCATTTTTCTTCAATTTAAAATGCTCTGTGATCTAGTTTGACTGTAAAAAGCTCTTTTCTAATTCTTCTGCTGACAAAGGCACTTTCACTGTGTTCAACCACAATCTTAGTTTGAAGTATTTACCTGCGAGCACAACTTGTGACATTACAAATTGGAAATGCTCAATGTTCAATGGAAATGTGAAGCATGCACTGCACATACAATGAGAACAGTGTTCCAGTGATACAGGAATCACCACATCTCTTTCCTTTTGAAAGGAACAATATTTGCATATTCATAGAAAGAGGAGAGCAAACTAGTCATTTTTAAAAATTCTAACCAGGTAATCAAACCTTTTTAAAGAAGAAAAACACAGACACAAATTATATAAATAACAACTGTTGGAGGATATGTATTCATATGATTCTTATAAGTGGACTTTCTCTTTTGAGCCTTTTTAAGTGATCATGATTTAGTTGGTTTTTCTGTGAAGTTGTACCACACAGACCAACTTGCAGAGCCAGTTACATTCTTACTAAAAAGGTACTCTTGGTTTTTTGGAATATTACATAAGACACATGTGGTTTAGATAATACTCTGTGGTCTATCTCAGCTTGGTAAAAACAGATTTAATACATTTATGCACGTTCGGGATAAAAACATCTAAAAGGAGAAAAGCAAAACAGTGTGTATTCCTTGGCTCCAACTCTGTGCTTCAGTTCGATCCAAGTTGTCAAAGTGCTGCTGTGCACAGCAGTGGTGGTTACTGTAGTGGCAGAATTCAGTTTGAAGAACAAACCTTAATGATGCACGAGTCGTACTGCAGTGGTGCCGGAAACCTACTTTCCATTCTGACTTTAACACAATACGACTCATTGTGGCTGTAAGTCAGCAGCCTTCATTGTGTAAATGAAGGCTGCTCTGTGTGTGTGCGAGTGTGAGTGTGTGTGGGGTAAGTTGATAAACCAGGCAGATGCCAATGGAAGACGTCAACATGTCAATACTGTGAGACTGAGAAAAAAAAACTAGTTTATGTCATGATAAAGCTGCAGTAACAAAAAAATAAAAAATAAAAAATAATAAAAATCAGACACACACATTTCTGTGGAATCATCTACTTACAGGCCCCACACAGTTGAGAACGATCACAGCCTGCTTGCACATGGCTGCTAATGAGTCTGGTTCTCCTACATCTGCTACGATGACGTCCACCTCGGTCCTCAGCTCAGGCTTACCTGTGCACACACAGTCACACACTATGATAGATGCTATAGTGTATATCAATTCAAAAGTTTGCAGTTTAATTCTAAGACATCAGTGTTCATAATTGATTCATTTTTTTTTTTTTTAGTCAAGTCATAGTCATGTCTACTGCGAGGCAGGTAACTCAGCTGTTTTATCTTCGACATGAGAAAAATTCCCCTGAAAGCTGTTTGTTAATGCATCTGAATTGTTGTGAGAAAAAGGCAACAGCTGGCCAAAACTGTGGACATCAAATAATCAAGTTGCAATCATTAGACAGGACTACTACTGCTCAGTGGAAATATTAGATAAAATGAATATTGGGTGCATAAAAATGTAAATTTAACAGCCATACACAGCAGTAAGCAGCTGCATCTATAGGTCTGTGGAATGTCACTGACATGCAGCAACATCTGTGGGGCAGTATCAAAGAAAGGTTTGAGGTCCAATCAATTAAGAGGGTGACTAAATTTGTCTCACTCCCCCCTAAAACAACAGTGGACAGGTGTGAATATATGAGTACTGTGCACCATATATGTGTGAAAACGAGCACATTGTAAATAAAAAAAAGACACAAAATTAGCTACAGTGATGCAGATGAGGGATGTTTGTCTGCTGTCTTTAAGCTCATTGGGTGATTGGACGAGCTGACTTGTGAGGCTGTTTGTGCTGTCATGGATGGGGATTGTACAATGAACTGGTATGTTCCATCAGCTGTTGTACACTCCCTGAAGAGAAAGCCAAAGAGGAGGGGACAACAGAATAACCATCTAATCCTCTGGAAACTTGCATTGCTATAACAACAACACAGCTCCCTGGTCTGATCTAGTGATGGACCAAACTTTCCATGTTTGGAGTGTTGCATATTAACTTGGAAAATGATTGAAATCCTAATTATATTTTGGAAATAAATGTCATTCCATTCTGCAAATTAATTGCTTCAGGTGAATTATATTTCTACTTCATTTAACGCAGTAACAATTGGTAAATTCACTGGTTAGTCACATAGCAAAATATCAATTGTTACATATTTTTATCACTGATTAATCAGTGATAAAAAATCTTATTAATTCAGATTTTTGTCAAACAAAAGGTTTGTTGGCTCCAGCTTCTCAGATGGAAGAATTTCATGTTTTTCTCCATTTTGCAGAATTGAAGTACTGCCTTTACTTTTGAACTGTGTTTGTGGCAAAACAAGATGTATAAATTCACATTTTTGTTATGAAACTAATCATCTGATGCAGCTACTTACTTATTTTTTAAACATTTCTAATTTTTTTGCCTATTGATCTGACTATGTAACCAAATGTAGACAAACATTCCTGTAGTAGTTTACGTAGTTTCCAATATTACACAATAATCTTCAACAGATGTGCCGGTATCATCACTCAGTGATAGACTTTCTATTGCAACATCGCCTGTACTTTGGAGTTCAGTCGTGTTAATCACAACTAGTGACCATAAGTTGAATAACTTTATCATCTTGAGTCATAATTCCACATATTTGGCCTAAGAACTACAAAGTTTAGTTTTTCATAAATTGAGTTGAACACAATCATAAAAATGTAATCTCTATTTTTGCATTAGTTCTAGAAACAATTTGCTTTCACATGCAAAACTAATAGAGTCGTTCAGATACATACTGAGGACTCCAGCAGCCTGCTCCAGAACTTTTTCCAGCTTCTGCTTGCTCCTGCCTGCCACGGCCCACTTCAGGCTCCCTTTCGGACCTTCGGACACTGTCCGGGCCACCTCCTCCACCACAAACTGCCCCGTGAACCCTGAAGCTCCGAAGATAACCAGGTGGTACGGCCTGCTGGAGGTTGTGTCAACACGCGCCATACTGACAGTACACAGGCTGGAGAAGCTCACGATGATACCTTCACCCTCTCACAGGACACAGTCCGACTGACTGACAGGAGGCAGTGAGACTGCGCGAGGCTTTGATAGCGCTCTGTGTCTCTACTTCCGTAGCAACATTATGCTAATATGCGAACAGAGATGGACAACAGCGGCGGCTTGTAAGATGCTGTAATGATCCCATCTAGTGAGAGTATGGAGCAGTACATTTAAATTCAAATATTTTATTAAGGCGTATACTATATGAAATTCAGTTTGTTTTGTGAGTAGTTGTATGTTAGCACGACTACTTCCTGGAGTTTTTGATTGGTCGTTACAGTTGTCGCCTGTCAGTGACGACGTTAGTGATCCCTATTTTGAAGCCCGGAAAGGAGGGAAAGAACCCAGGTTCGTATAGGCCTATAGCCCTTACATCAGTTCTTTGTAAAATCATGGAGCGTATGGTGACAGAGAGACTGGTGTATAAGTTGGAGAAGGATGGCTGGTTTGCCTTTTACCAGAATGGTTTTAGATTGGGGAGGAGCACCATGGAGTCAGTTTTATCTTTAGACAGTGATATAAGGAAAGCAATGGTTTGTAAAGAGGTGCTTGTTGCCATATTTATTGATATTGAGAAGGCATACGACATGCTGTGGAGGGAAGGGGTAATAATTAAGCTTTATGATGCAGGTATTCGTGGTCGGATCCTAAATTGGGTTCATGATTTCTTGCACGACCGCACTATCCAGGTTAGGGTAGGTGAAGTGTTGTCTGACCCTGTGCGTATTGATAACGGAACGCCCCAGGGCAGTGTGATTAGTCCAGTTTTGTTCAATGTAATGATAAATTACATTTTTAAGAAGTTAGGTCCAGGCTATGGTTTGTCCCTCTTTGCTGATGATGGGGCTGTGTGGAAGCGGGGAAGGAATGTGGGGTATGTTTTTAGTAAATTGCAAAGTGCGTTGAAGGAAATTGTAAATTGGGCTTGTG
>OOFC01013964.1:0-16626 GCA_900323345.1 Pseudochromis fuscus
CTGGCCCTCAAGGACACCACACAAACAAACAAATTATTCTAAAATATTTCCCATTATTTTGAAATATTTATTCATGATGATGAAATATATATTTTAATTTCATGCTAGTTTAATGCATGATAGTTGATTTCAAAGGGATTTTTATTGAAGAATGGTCTTTTTCAGAATTCAAAATTTGTTGATTTCAGAGCGTAGACTGGAGAAGGGTCAGCTAATCAGAATACAGGTACAACCACTAGTCCCACCCACTGGGAAAGTGTCATTCTTATGTAAAATCTGATTGTTATGATATAGAAACCATTCTCAAAAACAGTATTCATAGATAAAAAGCCATAAACATTTCATAATCATGAGAAATAATTTATGATAATGGATAAATATTTCATAGTAATGAACTTATTTGTTCATTGAATTTTGACCCTAACAGGACTCCATAGCAAACTGTTCTGCATGTCACAAAGACAAGTTTGAAGAACCTTTTTCTATTTTGATCTAAATTTCAGATTTGTACCCGGTTCATAATCTGATGCATTAAATCCAGAGTCATGTTTACAGCATGTTTTACACAGTTAAACCCCAACACTGTTATATATTCTGCACTAATAGTTATAAATGAGATCCTGTGGCTTCTTCTGATCCTATTACTCCCATTGCTGGCTGTACAGCTTTGATGTAGACTGTAATTAGACCACTTTGCAGGGCTTTTTAGAGAGAAAAAAAATCTGTGCATATTTAATATGACCTTGGTGTAATTCTCACAACAGCTTCTTTTTAAGTGTGTCTCTTAATGAACAGATACACTCCTCCTCCAGCCCTGACAGCTGAACCGCTCTCCTGGTCATGTGCTGGACATCCTGGATCCTAAACCCTGACACTGTTCGATGCTCTAATCCCTCCTCACTGCCAGGACAACAGCATATTCATTTCATCTTGTTTTTAGTGCAGGGGCCAATTTGAGCAGCGAGGGACAGCTGCTGTTCGGCTGCCCTCAGCTTGCCTCCCATAGGATTTACGTGGGACTATCTCTGAGAAATCCGTTTAGTATGACACTGTAGTGTGGTGTAGTTGAAGCTGCTGTGAGTGATGATAATGCAGCTGCAAACCAGTAATGTGGCAGTATGTTGATCTTTATATTTGAAAGGCTGCACAGTAGGTCAGATCTCTCAATATATCCTTTTATTGAATGTATTAAAACAAAGATTCAGATGTCTGGATTAGTATCAAATGAACTGTGATTAGAAATCCCTCTGGTCTTCATGACAAATACACGAACTGAGTGGTCACAGTTATAGAGCATCTTTTTGACTACATGTGCTCGGGATTAGATGATTTAAGGTCACCGTCCTGCTGCATGTTGGACAGAGTCCAGTCCCTCTCAGGGGGTCAGCGAGCATCAAAAGAGATAAACCACACAGAGCTCACAATCAAACAGATAGATTTAATCCAGCCTGCAAAGAATTAACCCCAATAGTTTGAGAATGGGTTAGAAATCCAACAGGCTATTAAGATACAGTTGTGCCGAGCATGATGCCAAGCAGCAGATTTAAAAATTGAGTTTAACACTCAAACAAAGCTCAAGCAAAGCTATTGTGCGTCCACTGGCATAGTACTATCTGTTCTGCCTTTGTGGTTTCCAGAGGAGACTGAAGCCTTTCCTCTCTAAGCCCAACCCCCCGGGACTATTAAAGCTATGACAGCATTTTAAACGAGCGCTGGCAGCTACTAACCAATAGCATGCAATAATTCCCCAGGGCCCAAGTCCTATTTTGAATTTATGGTTAGCGTGGTATAACAGTGTAGACACTGGGCTGTGCATGCTTAGCATGCATGACACAACAGCACATGACTGCAGAGGTTAACACATGCAGCTTATTGGGTCCTTTATGTCTTGTTTCGCCTGAGACCACTACAGTGTCAAAGTCAATTTGACAGAGAGGAAAGTTCACAGCTCTGAACACCCCCCCTACAGCTTATGCTACAGCTCTGCTTCCTGATGACAGAACAACACAGACGCACAAATTCAAAACCAAAAACATTCATTAAAAGAGTCAAATCTTATCAGTAAGGCATGGTAGAGATTTACAGATCATTGTAACGCTCCACAATGAGCCGCTGCAGCCTTTATTTTAAATTAAACCCATAAACGTCGACTGCTCTGTCCTGCTCCGTGACGTGCACTCAGTCTTGCAGAACCACTAAAGTGGGTCTTTGTGGTGGCACAAGATGTTACCAAATGAAAACACACAGAAAGGACCCAGCAGCAGTACAGTGAGGATGGTAAATGGCCCAAGGGAAATGTGCAACCTCTCTCCCTAATTACACTTCAGTGTGTGCAGTGGTGAAGGAGGGAGAGCGGTGCACTGGGATCACTTTAATGGGCAAAGCACTGATGAGAATCCCATGAACGGCGAATGCTCCTAGCTCTGAATATTTCAGCAGCCTTCATGTTTTAGAGCAACAACCCTCCATGTTCAACAATGTGAAAGGAAGATGCTTTCAGATTTTGGAAGACTTGCTTGCATGCCATCAACAAACCAGTCAGTGCAGGAGATAAGCAGGTGCTGTGGATGAAGCTTCCAGCTCACTGTGGCTACAGGGGAGCAGTATTAAACCTGTCAGCTTGGGCTGTAATATAAAATACCCCATATGTTGACTACCTGTCTTTTTCATAGTCCTTCCACATTACTTACAGCATACAGAACATGACAGGTCCCACAGTGACAGCCTGATCTTCAGGTTGTATCTGTAACATCTGCTTCATGCTGAAATCAAATCCTGATGAATACCTCCAATGGAGAAATGCTTTTCTTTAAAAAGACAGAAGCTCATTAGGATCTGTTAACTTCTGCAGGGCCATCGGGAAGTGAATAAATATCTTCTTACAACCACTGAGTGCTAATATGATTACATTTTATCATCGGCTGAAATACAATATTCCTAAGTGGAGTTGATTGTTTCAACAACCTCTGTCTTCTCCTGTGATGTGATTGACCAACAACTGACAGTTGAAATCCTTCTGCAGAGAAGAACAGTCTCTGTGGTCCCGCCCCCGAGGTTACAACTGATGTTTGAAATGAATGTTTTTCAGATTTATATAGCTACACTGTCAGGATGACTCCTAGTATCTACAAGATCTGCTTGGACAGTCTGTTGGAGTGATGACCTTTGGAAAACAAACAGTAGAAGCATGTGATGTTCACCACTCCTGATTAAGAACATTTATTATTATTATTATTATTATTATTATTATTATTATTTTTATTATTGAGTAATTGATCTGTTTCCATCAGGTTAAAGGAATAGTTCAACATTTTAAAAACTACACTTCTGGAATTAATCTTTCTTATGTGTTGGACAATTGCTACATCCATGTCACCTGAGATGGATGGAAACACTGACATGTTTCTGACGTGTGCATGATGACACTGCTGCTTTAAAACACTGTCCACTGGCAGTATGACATCATGTCCATAACATGAGGATTTAATTGTAGTGAGTGATGGTGAAGCTTTGGTTTCCAGACACTTTTGGGCTTTGAGAAAACTCAAGAGTTTCTCCCACTTGTAATTACAACTCATGAGTTTACATAAACATTAATTACAAATCAGAAACTTGTAATTACAATAACTCTGCTATGTCATGAATGTGGCATATTTCTTGCCTCTGAGCAGTTGCCAAGCAACCGGCGGACACTCCAGGAAATGACTTGAGTCTAGCCAAGAAATGGTCGGGCACATAAACCCCACAGAAAAACACAAATTGTTATTTTTGAACTTGTGTTTTTGCACAGACTTTAAAAAGCATGATGTGCTTTAGAGGTCACACTCTTCCTTTAATGCTGATTGAACGCTGCTGGCAGTTATTATAAACGGTGCATTTGACAGTAAAAAAACAAAGAGGCTCAGGGAATTAATTGGAGGTTTGAATTCAGCCTCTTAGAAATCCTCAGTATAAACTAATTGTTCTACTTTGTTTCATGCATGATGTATTTGGAGAAGGATTTTTGTGCCGATTAGCCCTGTTATCCTCAGAAATGAGCCTTTGTTGTTCCCGAGGCGGTCGAGAATAACACTTTATCCACAGGAAGCACGGATGACATAACTTTGCGACTGAAACAAGCTATTAGTAGATTCTCAGCCGACAGTGGGGATGCTGTTGGCCCATCTTAAGTGTTATTACTGTAAACATGGATTTTGTACGTGTGGAGGCTCGGAGCACGACAGACACATTTTCACTGGTTGTTTTATTAAAACATTTTAAGGAATCTCTGTTTTTGAAAGGTTTAAAAAAAATGGGCTAATGAAACCAGAATAGTTCATGTGAGCTGTCAGTGATTGTGTTGCTGTGTAGTGAAAATGTACCTAATGTGAGGCTGACAGAGAGCGGATGACTGGGAGACGCAATGAGGAAAAAAAAGGTGATTATTGAAGGAGACTGCAAAAGCCAATACCCAGCAGCTGTATATTCACCCTTAGAACAAGGAGCGGGACCCGGATCAATACCGCTCTCTTTCTTCCCCGTCTCGCCACTCCCTCTGCTCATCACCGGAGGCTGCAGGGAAAGTGAACAGCTACAGGAGACATTTATTACAGCCCCTCTCGGTGGCTCTGCGGGACACAGACCGGCAACTTCTGGTCCGGCTTGTTAGCGGGCCTCGTGTAGATCTAACAGGAGCTGTATGTCAGCATCGGGCTACGTGACATCACATCCCAGCGGGCCAATGATGAGGGTTTTGACAAAGTAGCTGCAATTTCACTGGCCCTGTGGGGATGATTGTTATGTCAAAGTACATTTATGTTCCCAGTGCCCTCCACATTTGTTCAACTGTAAACCTCTGTGTAAAAAATTACATCAAAATATATAAGTTTACTAGAAGAAACCCTTAAAGACAACAGCTAAAATATATATTTTTCGCAATTTATCCTTTTATTTAATTTAATTACTTTAATGAATGATTTCACTTTGAAAATGTCACCCAACTTATTTTATTTTAAATTTATATAGACTTACTTGGTGTTCTCGTCTTAGTGCTTATGTTCATTTTTTTAATGCAGAAAAACCTACAGTACTTTCCCATTTATCGGATTTTATTGATAGTGACATTAAATTAGTGTTGTGTAATATAAGGTAAACAACAATTTAATGGCTATTAATCTTTTAATCTGAACGTGCAGTACATTTTTTCCACACATTATAGCTTCCCAGTGCAATATTATTACAAAAACTGACTGTTGTGAATCTTTTAAAATTGAGCAGAAACATCCTAATTATTAAAAACAAGTCTGATTTACAGCAGGAGATCTAACAAATGATCTAAAGGATAATATGAATATTATTTCCACCAGCTAAGATTTATCATTCTACTCAGAGGAAGCACTGGAAACAATATTACATAAGATGCTTGGAAAGCATCAGACGTCTCCCAACGATGAAGATTTATTTATTCTGTTTGCAAAGCTACAGCCTCGATAACATTTGTGCTTGTTTATTATTTGTCATCTGGCTTTGATTTTTCAACACAATCACATGTGAAAGCGACGTTGTACAGCAGCCAACTCAAACAATCACATACTCACATGCATGCTGTATACTGTGTTGCCAGGATGAGAGGATTGTTTTAATTATATAAATGAGTTGGTGGTTTGACCATCACAGGAGCCCCCTGATTAAACATTCAGTCAAAGGCAGGAAACTGTTGTGTGTAATGTGCAGAGTTCATCAGAAAACTGCTGTAAACACAATGAGTCATATTAATGTGTTTGTGTAGTGTTTCAATAGTGTGCGTTACTTAAAGGCTTTGGACGTGAAGCCACTTTCCTATATCTTCAAATGCCACAATTCACAGAGTAATTGTGAGAGGATGTTTCACACAGCTGTGTAGTGGACTGTGACTGTGGTTACACTCCAGTGTTACTGCATTATTCAAATTAAAGGTGGAACTAACTTGATGACTCGAGTGGCCTCTTGAGTTCCCGGCTGTTTTATGAGGCTTAAACAAAGAAGGTGATATGACATTTCTGTTGTGAGCAGTGGAAATATCAGCACGACATAATCAGATGTGCAGTCAGGTAAAGCAACATTGATTATTATTATCATTATTTATTACAATTCATTTTTATACATAGATTGTATTTAGAAATGCATGAACCAACCAGGGCTCAAAACTGAGGCCAATGCAGAAGTGCAGCAACAGGCAATCCTCCCGATGGCCACTAGAGGCTGGCGCCAAAAAACTCTGGCTCCTACTGACTTCAATTCAAAAATGGTTATTTTTAATCCTGAAATACTCAGTCCATACATTTTTTCCACAAGTCAACTCTTTGTATCAGTGATTTGATGATCTACAGTAAATTTAAATAGACAGTAGGTTTCAAACAGATGAATATTTAGGGGCATGGTCAGTTTGATCTGCAGGTCTGGTCTTCAGTCAGACCAGCCCTGAACTCGTGTCTCCTACACGTTGTGTAGTGACCTCAGGTTCAATGGTTAGACCCTCCTCCTCACTCCTCCCTTCATGTCCAAATATGGTCAGTTTTGTCCATTCTATATAGAAGAAGCAGCGTTATTGTCATCGTTCATGCAGATACATAGTACAGCACATGCAACAAAATTGCATTTACACTCTGCAGTACAGGCCCCCTACCAAATCACATATATATGGATTCATACCTGTAACATCCATGGGCCTGGTGCCTTGCTCAAGGGCACCTCGGCAGTGCACCGGAGGTGGACTGGCACCAGTCTGCACTCCATGCTTCATCCAGGCTGGGACTTGAACCAGCAACCCACTTTCAGTCCCAGTGTATGTTTTTGCATGACTGTTGCTTGTAGATGTGCAGCTGTGGATGTGAGCTGACTTTTTAGTGACTATGGTCAGAAACACAGAACAACAGTGAGAAGGTCACTGCTCACTGTGTGTCCTGCTGCTTTTCATTTCACAAAGTTCTCACAATGACTTATAGATACTCCAACAATTACTCTTCTCCGACATCTGTCACTCTTTTTGTTTTCTTCTGTCGTGGACGTCCTTTTCAGTCTTTTGCCTCTGCCATGATGTCCACACTGAGAATACCATCATCTTCCCACAGTTGGTGGTTGGTTAGTGATGTAATACCATCAAGTATTATACACGTCTCATGACTCTTTAGCTGCATATGGTCAGTAAAGGCACTCTGCAGTGGGAATAAAAGAAGAAACAATCCCTCTCTTACAAGTCAATGTAGCATCACAATGATTTCAAGGTAAAATAGTTACATAATGTTACCGAAATGTCAGTCTTTTCTTGCTCCTTTCTATTCCTTGCTCACCTGGTATATTTTTGTTGCTGTGGTGGATAGTGTAGTTTGGCTGGTAGGTTTTTAAGGCTGCTATAATCAATATTCTTATACAGTGAATAAAATGATTATGTGTAATGTAAAAGGAGCCCGTGGGAGTGATGGAGCCGTGGAGAAGGCCTGACTCTCCCCTCGGATCACTCTCACTGCTCATAATGTTGTTTTGGGCTGCAGCAGGCGGCTGTTTTCAATCAAAAAGAAGCTCTAAATACCCACTGTACATTATCTGCTTAGCTCCACAGTTAGCGACCAGCTGGTGAGCATCGTGGAGCATTTAGCAGCTAAACAGCCAGATATTTCCCTCAAGAGTTAGTTGAGATAAAATGCAGCTAAAAACAAGAGAGAACGTTGCACTTGAATTTGTCAGGTGGCCAGAGGCAAAACTTAGAATAAATGATAATGTTGCTCTGAATCTGCAGAAGCAGGAGAGAAAACATCATTGTTGTGAACAGGGGGATGTAGTTTATTGTAACAAGAGTTTAAGTGTCTGTTACGTCCTGTACATGCAGAGGAACCCGCTATAATACCTGAGTGTGAACCCGACTTTACTGCACTTGTTACAAACTACAAAGAACTGTTTCATGTTACACAGACCTCGGGATGCTTGAGGCTTCCTGTGCACTCCTGAGTATTTAAAAGGCTCTCGTGAATCAGTTGTGTTCTTTTGACCCTGTTAACACCACAGTGTTATGTAATGTAAGGGAAAATGATAGTAGATAAAAAGACATTGTACGTTATTGTAAAGTGATTTGCCATTAGGGCAGCGGTCCCCAACCTTTTTTGCATCACGGACCGGTTTGATGTCGGCGTTATTTTCGGATAGGCCTTCAAGGTGTGGCAGATAAATACAGCAAAAACATAAAATAACACGACTGGAATTTTTAAAAAACCCAAATGTTTCCCCTTTGTGAAGAATCTCTTAAAAGACGTTTGGTTTCTTCTACTCATTTTCGCTAGTTTGCGGACTTGTTTGTTTGGATCACGTGACCGAGTCGGAGAGAATCCGGTCGTTTTTCAAAATAAAACGTCTTTCAGACTATAACGATCAATACAACGGAATTTATGTAAATCATTAAT
This sequence comes from Pseudochromis fuscus, assembly GCA_900323345.1. NCBI lineage: Eukaryota > Metazoa > Chordata > Actinopteri > Pseudochromidae > Pseudochromis > Pseudochromis fuscus. The sequence goes on from OOFC01013964.1 coordinate 8,412, forward strand.
TCTTTCTGCGCGGCCCGGTAACAAATGTCTCACAGACCGTGAATAAATGATTTTAATTAAGGATATAGCTGCAAGATTGAACTAAGTAACTTGAGTTGTCCTCAAAATGTGTTTTTCCTCACCGTCTAATTACAGATGTGATCCTTTTCCATTTATTAGGTTTATACAACTGGTAACAACAGCTGTTGGTCTAGCTGGCATTTTATTCACTTAGAGGTTGTTATCTCTGTGTTTGAAAAATAGTTTTCTCTTTGAAAAGTGTTTTTGTACAATGTGTCTCTCCTAGAAAAACCTTGATTTCTGGCGTGTACTAATAACTGTGCAAACAGCTACAGCAAGTTACAGCATCTCCTCTTTATATAATATATAATGGATATTGTGAGCATCTGGAGCTCACTCGAATTATTTTTTTTTTTCTCTCTCTAAATGATCCTTACTGGACTAGAATACCAAAACAACTGTAAGATCACTCACCTTGCCACCCAGGTACACTACAAATACAACCAGTATGAGGTCATATGAGGTCACACACGTGATGCTGCTAATTAAAGAGACTCCTGTCGCTCAGTGAACGAGTAAGAGTCTCTCATAAATCCCACAGCTGGTTATTGTCTGTCCATATTGTGTGTGTGTGTGTGTGTGTGTGTGTGTGTGTGTGTGTGAGGCAGGGAGGCATATTTCCTAACATTACATGTGCAGCCCAAGGATTCCTTCACCTTGTAATTATGCGGGAACCTGCCGGCCACCATCGCGCCGTCAGACAGACGCACTGAACCTGTGACAGAATTACATGAACTGTGAACGTTATTTCTTTTCTCATCTTGCCCCTGTGATGCTCAGCACTTGACAGGGTTTCGTTGGTGCGGTGGATGGGTGGGTGGGCGATTTAGCACGTTTATGTGCGTGTCAGTGTGTGTCGGTGTGCGAGCATGTAGGTGTGTGTCAGTTTGTCAGCAGTGGCGCCTACAGGACGTGAACACGTGGGGCTACAGTCAGCTCGGATGGATGAATTAGAGCAGGCTGTGGCGTTGTAAAGCGCTGGTGTATTTGTCAGCACGCTGCTGTGCCCGTCCAGGAACACTGACTCAGATAAGTGGCTGCTCTCACACTGTAGGGAGTGTATGGGAGGTCAGAAAGATGTAAGAAGTGGCAAACCAACACACTGGAATGAAATGTGTGCAGTTAACATTCCACACTCAGCTCCCAGGCAAGATTTCATGCTTGCTGTGGGAGAGGGCTCTTACCATTGACTGATCGGTGAGTCACTCCACTCTGACACAGACAGCATCTGTTAGAGTGAATTTAATGCTACATAGATTTCTGCTGTGTGAATTATGAGTTTTTATAACCTTGATGCAATGTTACTGTGTGTTAATAGTGAGCTCTGAGTAAACCTGTGGTGGATGAGCACGAGACAGTCACACTAAGATACCTTCCATACATATGTGTTTCCATTGCCTTAATGACAGAAATGTGTCTTGTGCAGTAGACCAGTGGACCCAACCACCGGGCCGGGGCCCGGTACCGGTACCGGTCCGTGAGACATTTGTTACCGGGCCGCCCAGAAAGAATCAATGATTTATATAAATTCTGTTGTATTGATCATTATAATCTGAAAGACGCTTTATTTTGAAAAACAACCGGATTCTCTCCGACACGTCAATACGGTTGTCTCGGTCACGTGATCAGACACGTTAGCCAAACAAACAAGTCCGCAAACTAGCGAAAGTGAGTGAAATAAAAACGTCTTTGGAGAGCTTCTTCGCAAAGGGGAAACATTTGTTAATTGTTTATTATTATTCCGGTCGTGTTATTTTATTTTTTCTTTATTTATCTGCCACACCTTGAAGGCCGGTCCGTGAAAATAATGCCGATATCAAACCGGTCCGTGGTGCAAAAAAGGTTGGGGACCACTGCAGTAGACGACAGAAACAACTAAAGTGCTATGTTGACATTAATCACTCTGTTGGAAACTATGAGGCATATTATTGACTAGGAGGGAATACTAGATTATTTATTATTATTACCCAGAAGCAGTGAGAAAATGACCGTTAGCTACACATCAGCGTTGTCAAGAAAACAGTGAGGTGAGAGTGAAGTTTGAACTTTTATTTCAGTATTTGTTTCTGCTTGTACCCGACATCGATGCCACTGCAATACAACTGTAAAATAATTACCTTTGCCTCAAAATGCTTCTGTTGGTGAGCATTAGGGAAGATGTATTGTTGTCTGCAGTTAGAAAGGAAGGAATCACTATTCATACCACAGTAAGCAGATTGGAGCGGGTGGTGAAAATGATTTGTGGAAATGAGGCTTCATTTCCTGCTTTGGAACAAAAAGCGCCTCTTAAATATAAAGCTCATTTACATGTATGAGTCACAAAATCATTCTCCTTTGCATTGTCAGTGCAGTACCTGCAGGCTGTACATCATAGTGATGTCTTATAGTGGGCCTGGGGCTGTCTGGTTTCCTGCTTTGCTGGAGCAGTTCATACACTAAACTGAATAGTCTGTTTGTCTTTTGTTTTGCACTTAGATGGCTCCACTGCTCTTATGTAGTTAGTGGCAAATTGATGGCGACAGTAAAAAAACAAACAGTTTATGTTGTGTTCAAACCACCTAATTCACACAATATTACAATTTCAATCAGACACTGGGATTGTTTTAATATTTCAAACGTATAATTCTTTAAACTTGGATGTATTCCTTTTAAAATGTACCAAATGCATTGCGTGTGTGTGTGTGTGTTTCCCTCAAGCTAAACACTGTCCTTTGTGCACTTGCTGCTGGTGCTCCACCTGGTGGTTTGTTGTGTTATTGAACTTACAGTATGGGAACTTCCTGTAGACCGCAGTGGTTCTTCTGCTGCCTCTGTGAAATGCACCACACAGCAGAGAGAGGCCATAACGTCTTTTTTAGCTCTAAAAAACCAAGGGCACACTGGGAGAAACACTTGCAAATGGGCTCTAACTCTAATGTGTTCATTAGCTTTATGTATAGCTGTGCAGCGCTCCCCATCTGAGGCTCTATATTGTGCACAAATGGCTGTTTTACTGTTCTGCCCAGTTAAGTATAATCTCTACAAAGGGAAAAACACTGGTGTATTTTTATTTAATATTCCTCAGAGAATAGGCAACTAAACAAGGGTAAAATCTGGGTAATCGGAAAAAAATAACTAAAAAGTGACAATAATGTGCACAGAAGGGCTGACACACTTTTACATTTTTTCCACTTCTGTACTTTTCCATCAGCAATCAGACACCTGAACTACATGTTTAATGTCTCGTTTTCATCTCTCCTCCCTGTAGGATGAACCCTTCAGGTCAGTAGGCCCGTGCTGATTGGAGACATGTTCTAAGGACAATACCTCAGCCACCATGAAAGGGTTAGGAGCCAACCGCAGTCGTCACCTGTCCGACTCGTGTGAACCACCAGGATGCCCTCAGAAGCCTCTGTGTCCTCTGACCTCTGACCCTCACAGCTCCTTTCTTTTGAACCCTACCATAAACCACTATGGCACTCTGGACCCCCACATCCATCAGTGCCCCCCCACCAGCCCCACCGCCCTGACCCCTGACTGCCTGCTGCCTTTCAGTCAGATGTCCAACAGCAGCACCTTCCCTCGTCTGCATTTCACCACCCAGGCCAACCAGGTCGACTGCTCCCAGGCCTGTATGGCTGGTGGGGGTGGAGTTGGGCAGGGCAGCAGGGCAGGTACATTATCCACCTCCTTGTCTATGGGTATGGGTTTGGGTCTGGGCCTGACTGGTGCTCCTATGATCACCAGTGGATCAGCCACCATCTCCTCTGCAGCGGCAGCCAAGATGAACCGGCTCCCCTCCAACCTGTTGGATCAGCTGGAGAGGCACCTGCCCCTGCAGCGAGACGGCTTCAGCACGCTGCAGTTCCACAGAGGACGCATATCAAAGCAGCGCAGTGAGAGTCCAGGACGCATACGCCACCTGATGCACTCTGTGCAGAAGCTATTCGCCAAGTCGCAGTCCTTGGAAAACTCTGCAATCAAAGGCAGCTTAAACGGGCGCTCTGCTGGAGGAACAACTGGGACTATGGGAGGTGGTGAGGACGGTGGTAGACCGACCCGCAGGAGCAAGAGTAAAGACAGGGCTAAGACTGAGGGGCCAAAGCAGAGACCTAGACCTAATACACTAGGCCTCTGGGGCTCAGATGATGCCCTGGACACTGACACTACCAAAGCTGGCACTATCGCTGTAGGTTACCGCAACCCGCTGAGCATGATGACGCTGGGCAGGGCGGTGTCAGACAGCCAGGCCGCTCCCAGACATATTCCACAGGGCTACAACACAATTTCTGCACATACTCTCAAGACCTCGAAAAGCAGCAGTGACCTCAAGTTCCTGGCATGCCCGGCGACACAGGTAGGATCCAAGGAAGAGGAGGGAAGAACCCGGGTGAGCAAGGATGACACACTGGTGAAGAGGGGCTCCTGGTCCACGCTCACCCTCAGCCAGGCCAGGCAAGTGTTGCAGAAAGGCTCTGCTACAGTCAACAGGACCCTGCTTAAATCAAAGTCATGCCACCAAGACCTGGCACAACAGTTCCTTCAGGTAGGAGGGCCAGTGAGTATTCATCTTCATCATCATTCTTTGTAAGTTTGCATGTTTATCTTTATCATTTTCTCTGAGGATTGTTGCCTTTTGGTTAGTTTTGAACACTGGAAATCAGTTCTTATTTTGCCTGATGGTTTGATTACAATTAATTTTATTCAGTTTATCATACATGCTTTACACTTATTTTATTTTATTTTTTATAAATAGTCACATTTATGAATTATTCTCACAAATCACAACCTTCATTCCAGCCACATTTCTTTTTTTAAGACCCATTACTGCACACGTCCAGAATCATAACGTAACAGTGATGAAATTTGGGAACATGATGAGACACGAACTATGAAACACACACAGTGTCTGTAAGATATACACTTTATAATCTGCATTACTCAGTCTCACATCAGTGGATGTGTTTCCATAATCCAGGTCCCTCTGGGGGACTGGGCAGGGACCTTGGGTCGTGGACGGGCCAGAGGAACTGAGATCCCCTGTCGAAGGATGCGCAGTGGCAGCTATGTGAAAGCTATGGGAGACCTGGAAGACAGTGAGGACTCAGAGGGGAGCCCCAAACCTTCCCCCAAATCTGCAGCTCGCCGCCAGAGTTACCTGAAGGCCACCCAGCACTCCCTGAGCGAGCAGCAGCCGCCACCACCTCCACGCAAGTGAGTCCCATTGCAGAGAAAATCAAAAGCATCACTATAGAGTTATGATTATCTGATTATCATGCTCATTGTTTTTGCCATAGTTTAGTTTGTGCTCTTTTACTTTACATTCATTGAAACACAAACAAGCACTGAAGGGGTATTTGTGACATTTCTCTTCTGTCCCCAAAGGTAGTCAGCAGGTGGCAGCATCCTGTCACAAGTAATTGTGGGGATGTGCAACATTGACACAAGCCTTATAGACCATGTGCTTAATGAGAGGGGTCAGGGAATGACATAGAGTATCATCTTTATTTGCTGCAAAAGCAATAGGAGGTGAAATTTTGCCATGTGTTTTACTCTTACATCCACACGGACAGGCCTCGTTGCTACGCTCTCATGCGGGAGGATTATCTGTGGTCTCCTCTGCAGAGTGCATGCTCTATGCAGCATCTGAGGTCAGTGTCATCCATAGGCAGGCACTGTGGCCGTCCTCCCACCCTCACTTGTCCCACCACTGCGACCCACCACCTTTTCTTTTTGTCTAACCCTCCCAGTGACTTTCTCTTTGCCCGCCTCAGGCACCCTGAGTGGTGTGTGAGTACTGTACTCTTACCTGCTTCCTCAACCCCTGATTTCATAACATGCAAATTTTCCATGGATCACTCCAGCACACCCTGCTGCTCAGTCCACACACATTTTCATTAACACCAGATTGCCAAATTGCCAAGTCAGAACAGAGGAAATGAATTTTCTAAGATCAATTACAAAACAAATTTATGAAATCCCATCTAGTCTTTGTTTCCTCTGAGCTGCTATTTTAAACCCTAACACATATCACTGTCCACAGATCACTGTGATATTTAATTTTAAAAATACCCAGGGGAACTTTCCAGGGTTTGATTTAAAGTTCCTCCTGGATATCATCAATTAAACACAGCCCTAACTTATTTTAGTCTCTGACTTCAGAGAGGATGATTATCGCTTTCATTTCCACAGCACCCTGCCGTCCCTGAAAGAGCTGTCCACTAATCGGAGCCTTGACAACTTGGACTGCCTGGTGAGTCCTCTGGAGGCCCCCCCACGCCACAGGAACAACGACTTCAACCAGTGCTCTGCTACACTGGGCAGAGCCTCGGGCACTCAGGTATGTCTCTGATCAGGTTAAACATGTTACTGTAGTTTGTTACATTGTTCTTACTTGGATGACATTGAATATTTCCCTTTTTCTCTCTGCTTGATTGTTTTGATTCAGGAAAAAATGTCTATTGTATTATTACAGTGAAGGTGGTGGAGGTCCTTGTGTTATTTAACCTACCCCTGCTTGTTATGAATGGGATTGAAAAAATAATACATACACCTGTCACCTGAACCAGAGGTGTAAAAAACTTCTTTCTCAAGCAGTTACAACAGAAACTAAACACTATTACCATCATGACAAATACAATTTTGCTCGACTCCAGTGACCTCCAAAAAAAATGTGATCGATGCTGTAATCTCAAGGGAATGAGCAAAAAATATACAAGGACATGTACAATATCGAAGCTACTGTGAGAGGATATTTAAATGAATGTCTCTGACACTGTAGAGAGAGTTTATGACTAAACCATCTGGGGATAAGCGAGAGGAGCAGACACGAAGCTTGAGAGCGTTTGCTGAATGTCAAAGTGAACCTGTGCCTCGGTTTACACCTGAGGCAGCTTGTTGTACATCTTCATCAGCAGGATTGGACAGAATCACACAGCAACAACAGATGAGACAAAAACACCAGTGGAACGACTGTATTCACATGTTTCCATCCATCTGCTGAACCCACTGATACAGTCTCCTCATGAGGGGCTGGAGCCTGTGGTGATGGGTGAAAGGTTTCCACTCAGGGCCAACACAAAGAGACAAACACCCATACATGTTCACACTCTCATGCAATTTAAAGTGATCAGTTCACCCAACAAGCATGTTTTTAGACTGTGGGAGAAAACCTGCAGTGAGGCAGCAGCTCTAACCACTGCACCACCCCCCAAACATGTTTTGTATTTGAGACACTCAGTAGATACAGTCAGACTGTAAGTCAGGATTCTTGTTCATGTTAATTTGCCGCCCACAACACGACACTTTCATATTTGCTACTAAAATGCCAAACATAAAAATAACTACTACTGCTCGTCCCAGCTTCTTTTTATGTCCCTTGATCAAACATTTCAGATGATGCCTGTTGTCGCCGCCTATTCCCGTCATGCACTGACAACACAAATGCATGCAGGACTGAAAAAAAGCTATTTTGAGCAACTTAATGATGCTACATGACTGTACCTGCAGAAAGAACAAAGTCTTCTTGTGATGGCTTTTACACACATAAAATATTTCACACCGTTTGATAAAGAAATAAGAGCATCACACGATAGACCTGACAGTGATTCCTCGATGAGGATTAAAAAGTAACTTTACATTTTCTCATGCTGCACCTTTAAAAAATCCCATATTTTCACATTTGTTTTTTATAATCATTTTTTCTTTCTTGTCTTTTACTTCACAACCCCTCAGATAAAATGTGTGACTCTCTGGAGATGATTCAAGGTGAACCACAGGACTAAATGACCTAATTGTATAAAGCAGTTATAAATAGCTCCATTACTAAAATGCTTTTGGCTCACATTGGCTTCATTAATTAGTCACAGGGACCATTTTTACGGCTGAATAAGTACTACTACTTTGGATCCCTTCATTTACTTGAGTGGGATTTTGAATACATCACTGACATCTGCAGCTATTGCCACACTAACTGAAGTGAGTGCTTCTTCCTCCACTGAGTTTAGGTCTGTTAAACGCGCGTTGCTCAGTCTGCCCGTTTGCCCTCAGCGTGTGAGTCTGCACACGTTCTTGCAGGTATGCGGGCAGGGCTGTGGGCACTCTGTACCGTACTGTGAGGGGGAATCGCAGGCGGTGGAGGCTCTGGATCTGCCTGCGCCCACGTGCTTCCGGTCGC
>OOFC01013964.1:16646-27960 GCA_900323345.1 Pseudochromis fuscus
CGGTCGCGCAGCCACAGCTACCTGCGGGCCATCCAGGCGGGCTGCTCCCAGGATGAAGACACAGCTTCTGTGGACTCGGAGTCACCACCACCCACCACTGCAGGCTACAGCTACAGCTCCAACACCCGTGAGTACCGCTGAGAGGAAGGTAGTGGTTGCTGAAATGGAGAAAATACCACAGATCTGTTTACTCTGCTTTGTAATAAACAAAAATCATATTTTCTGCTAATTTAAAATGAAGAAACACATTGATGTTGACATACACGTCATCCATCTTCTGTCTGCTGAAAGAAAGCTCCTGAAGACAAGAATGTGTAATATGAGATGTAGAAAATAGTTTAGGTTACAGGTTCCTCCAACTCGGCTTCATTAGTAGAAGTATAACAGCATTTTTTGGAGAAGAAAAACTTAATTTATCGCACCACAAATCTCTGGATATTTTTAATTTGTTCATGGTTTGATTTGATTCTTGTAAAATGCTTTGCTTTCAAGAGTAATTGTGTAAATAATGTCATCACTAAGGATTTCATTTTATTCACACAAATGTTTCAAATCAGAAAATGCATCATATTGTTATTGCTTGGTGTTTTAACAAATGTGAGATATTACTTAATGCATATTTTCTTGTCTACGATCCAGTCCAAGAAATTTTTATTTACAGTTTGTGGTGTTAAATTATAAGCACCAATGTTTTTGAACATCTCTTAAAACCTTCCACATGGTGGTTGTAATTGTAGGAAGTAAATTAAACATTTTTTATTCTTCTTTTAGAGTTCTAAGAGTTTTCAAGTTGAATCATAAAGTATTTTAAAGATGAACAAAAGGAACATACCACATTGTAATATGGACACATGTTGTATTTTTGGCGTACCTACATGATACCTTCCAATTTACATCTTATTATTGCTTCATGACTGCTTTCAAATTATGAATATGAAAATCCTACATTTATGTTAGACTGGTGTAGAATGCTGGCATTTTGTTGTTTGTTTGCATTAACATGAATATTAGTAGTTTATGGGAAAATATGGTCATCTTGGGAGAATAGTATACCTTCTTCACTTTTGGTACAGTTATTTTCCACAAGGATGGATTAAAAGCATCAATCAAGACAGGATTGTACATTTTGATGTTGTGTTTGTTACTTTATTTATCTATTTTATTTTATTTGTTGGTTGATTTAACAGGGACAGTCCACTTTAATAAACCTTTCTGTAACTGTATGAGTTTCATCTGTACCCCTTCAACAAATGTTACAGACCCTGTAGGCACCCTAAATAAAACAAGAATATTAAATGGAATTACAAGATTATTTATCATGTATCACCATGCAGAACAATCTTAAGGATATGAAGCAGTAATTAAATGCAACATAGAGTATAGCATAGTAAAAGACGTAAAATGGAGATAAACATGAATATAAGGAATACAGAAAACCACATTGCACCGCAAAGCTGCATATATGCACGCACAGTATAGAAAACACATCAATCAAGACAAAAGAGGAGCAGACTGGGAGTATTTAGCATAAGATTAATGTGCAGATGATATATTTAATTATTTTTCCCCTGGTTTTGTGTTGCTCTGGGGGGTTGTTGTGTTTGGATGTCTTGGTTATGACCTGATGTTTAATAAGGTTTAAGCAAACACCGGGGTAATAACCCCATTGTTGAGGTAACAATAGATCCCAACAGACTGGATCGTGTGTTTTTTATGTCTAGACCTGAATCTGTTCCCGCGGCGTCACACACACCAAATGAAACGCACCTACCGCGAAACACACTCACAAACAACGTTGTGCCAATGCACTGACCTGACCAATCACTGATGAGTTCGATTAGCTCGAGGCGCAGAAGTGACCAATCGTGTGCCGTGAATTGGTTACGGAGGCAACGTGCACTCCAATCCCCGTCGTCAAGGGCGTGTCCAACAAATCTTTTCTTCACAGCGTCGTTGTGTTGTATCTCCACGACGGGACGCCGTGGCTCGTCCGTATCTCTTCTTCTGCTCTCTCTCATGAATGAAAAGCAGAATAAGGATTTTCCAGTCGATACAGTAAGATATTTTCATGGCTTTTTCCCTCCTCCTCCCCCTGCTGGGTGTTAATGTTCGGGCTGTTGTCGCTCCGCTAGCGGGCTAACGTGAGCTAATGGTGTGGTGGATTGAGTATGCTAGCTAACGTGGATGAAGAAGAAAGGGGGAATGATGTGGATAATGTGGCTGCTGTTGTTAAAGCGGTGGTAATGGGGCAAAAAAGCCCAGCTCTTTGTTGCCTGACTCGGATCAGCTCACATAACGCCCCCGGCTAACGTTAAATGCCCGGTGTGATAGCACGCCTGGCTAGTAGCAGATGCTAGCAGTAGCCGAGAGGCGTCAGCAGCCGGGTGTGGACACCTCGATGCCGGGGCTGGTTCGGCTTACCCACCCGTCTGTTACAGCACATAACACCTGTGTGGGGAGAACTGGGGTTATTCTGCCAAATGTATTTATTTAGAGATGGTTAAATAGTCATTTTCTAACGCGGATCATTCATTGATACGGAACAGAGTGTCTGTGGAGAGGGCTTCGCATTAAGCAGACTGGGTGTTGCATGTATGTCACTGGTGATGTTAGGAATTAACATTAGTTTAAGGTCTCAGATTCAACATGTGACAGTGAGATTCAGAGACTTAAAGATCCCTTTCAGTTTATCTTAATGCAAATATTATCAGCACCGTTACAAATTCGATAGATAGATAGACAGATAGACAGATTATTGATCCTTTGCAGGAAATTCTTTTCCACACACACTGGCAACCCCACAAGACAACACTGAAGGCAAAACGCAAGAAGTAAAAAATATATAATATGTACAGTAAAAAATAAAATAACAATATAGTAAATAAATAGTATCAACACTGGGAAAATAGTATGAGCAGAACAATAAATAAGTAAATGTGGTGGGAGTGGATGCAGTTAGTTTCTGGGCATCCCTTTCCTGAAGTGATTTTAACTGCAGTTTCTATTTTTGGTTCACAGTTTCATGTGCCATTTTTATTCAGTAGCATGAGTTGAAAACCTGAGGACACGATCAATAATTTATCAGCCTCCTGTACTTGTGTAGCTATGCAGCTCAGCAGTTCGGACACTTCACTGGGCTTTTATAAGGACCACCTGACACAAGAAAGGATTGTAACAGTAAAGTAACTTTACCTACATCCATGTCCTAGGTTCACTCACACTGGTGTTTATATTGGCCTGGGATGATTTAAAGCTGGAATTTCTTAGAAGAGATTGTTTGACAGGTTGCTTTGTGTCATCACATTCACAGGCTTTCAAGCTTTGTTGTAGTGACAAGGCGTGTTCATTGTATCCAGAGCTACATGACACAAGGCATGGATAGACTGTGAGTCACACTCCACTGTATTACACACTCTTCCTCTCACACTCATTGATGAGGTAATCTCTGCTGTGAATGGACTGGAAGTAAGTGGAGTTTCACAGTAAGGTCAGCAGCAGACAGGCTTCCTAATGATGAGTGTGAGGCTGTTAGTTAGTATGGTAAAGGGCAGTCCATTTCAAGGACAAATGGCAAGTATGTATTTGAGAACATAGGTGGATACAAGTACTGAAAAATATATGTTACATATGTTGTGTGTTTATTACATGCGGACACATTTTACCTTGTTTTTCCAGCTATGCTTTGCTTTTCATAATTTCATCTGTAATTTCACAATCACTGTGATTTTTTTTTTTAGAAAGAACAATGAGAAGCAATATAAATGAACCTTAACGTATTGAGTGTTGAAGTGTTAGTTGGATAAAAGTCATCATCTGGGGAGTTAGGAAATTTTCACAGTTCTCATGCATTTGATAGATCAGGATGTTAATTGGCAATCTAACTGGCAGGTTACCTGACAATGAAAGAATCTTTACCTTTGTGTGTGATTATTATGTTTTTGCAAAATACACATAAAGAAAAATGCAGAACTTTACCTTAAAACATATCCCATCTTAAAAGATTTGACCTCAGAGACACCTGCCATGTGTCTTTACAGGAGCTGATTAGGCTCAAACCCAGACTGTAGCCCCAGTGCAACAGGTCATACGAAGAGCCACAGGAGGTCCTAAAGATATCAGACGGTGCAGCGCTCATCAATGAATACATCAAGTCTCAAGCAATGTAAAAGTTGGACTAAATATTTAGGATTTTGTCTCACTTTGAATGGCTATTCTCAAGGCAGGTCTTTATTTTCATTGCATAACAATTTCATAGTAGATTAACTGGAATACTAACCACATTATTGCAGAACAAGTGTATTCAGTGTCGTAGTTATTTGTTTTTATATCATATTTTTTTGTGTTACTCGGTGTGTTGTTCAATCACCATGTCGGCGTGGTCTGGTGAAGGACTGGCTGCCGGTCATGGATTTGTCTCTTTACTCACCTATGAGCTTTATTTTGTTGGTCTTCATAAAGCTACTGTGGAAACGCCATGCAATCGAAACCCAGTTCTTGAAACTCTGCCAACTAACTGAATATATGTCACACAGTAGTAGTAAGCAACAAAAATACAGTGAAAACCAACTGGTTTGACTGGTCATATTAATTTACACAGTGACTCAAATTTGCATAGAAACCCTTGCAGTGTATTAAAGTGTGGTTGGCAGCAGCTACTGTGAATAACAGTCTTTGACAAAGGAGTTGGCTTTCATTAGGGTTACAGTCGTCTGTAAAGATTTCTCAGAGATTTTAGATGCACAAACTCTCATGTGAATGTATTTTTGATATAAACAGGTTTCCTTTGTATGATGCAAATTCATAGTAGTTAGAACTGATGTTTTCCCAGCTGACACGAGGCATAACATGAGAATCTTGGACTTTAGACAGAAAAACATTTAAATTGAATGATGAAAACTTCTGCAGGTAACTGAGCATTGGCCTGAGCAGATTTGAATAGACTTCACATTTTACTGAATTATGGCCTCTGTGTGCTTAATGTGTTTGTCAGGAGTCATGCTCAGCATGTGTCCTGGTCTAATCTTTCAGTCTGCGACTCCCACAGTCTGTCAGCTGCACTATCTTACAGTAAGACTGGCTAATCTTGGACAGAGCTTCTGCTTCCACCTCTTTTCACGATACTCGGCTCAAATCCAGAATTTCACAAAGGTTCATCCCCAGTAAGCTGCAACATGATTTACAACGCTTGGTGTGTGCTCAGCTTGTATGTACATTATACTTGGTGCATCAGTAGAAACTAATGTGAAACCACACGGTCTCTCCTTGAAGTTCACTCTGCAGCCTAATTAACACGCTGGAGTGTGAGTTAAAATCAGTCCAGAATGAGCCCAGCAGTAATCAAAACTTAAATCCCAAACTGTGCCAACCAAAATGGAAGAAAAGCAAAAAGCAGAAAAACAAACTGTGCTGCTGGCATCAGTACACTGCACTGAAAACAGTCCATGGTGCACAGTGAAGTTTCAGCCTGGTGTGGAGGAGCCATTAGTGGTCATCTGATAGCCCACAGAGAGACCTGCTGAAGGAGCCAGGGCATACTGCTGGTTAGAGGCTGCATAGCTTTCATAACTGAGGCAATTTAGATATTATTTGATGATCACAGTGGTGTTGACAACACTGGAATTGATCCTAATTGTTTTCAGAGGAAGTGAAAGCCTTCAGGGCCTCAGACCAGCGATTTACACACAGCTGCTGTCCACATAACTTGTCAGCTTGGCAGTGGGATTTCTCAGTCACATTCCTCGCTCAGCTTAACTGGACTGTTCCCCTCCGTAGTTGGACTGGGAGTAAAAACTTAACAAACAACCTGATAAATAAACTGGAACAGACTTCAGTCTTACTGGGTTGTTTTTAGAGACCAGACACACAGATAGATATGAAAATGTGAAAACAATATTAAACATGTTGCTCATAACCCTACAGAGCTACAACTCTCTCAGGTATATAGTGACTGTCAGCTCATTGTTTAGGTGTACGCTCTTGAATTGTATTGTTTAACTTCACTGTCGCCCCTTTCATAACATTGTTTTGGCCACAGCTGACTCCTGTTTTCATCAAACCACCCTCAGGAAACCCTCTGTAGACGACCTGCTGCTCCACCACACAGCAGACAGAAGGTGGTGAACAACAGCATTTAGTGGCTGAAGCTTCTTTTCCACATTTAAATCTAAAGAGATTTTTCCAGCAGAACTTGGTAGAGACCAATACTAGAGCCAAAACACAACGAGTATCCAGTTGCTGCTCAGAAGTGGCTGAAAAAGGTTTTAATGCAAGCCGTACACTATTTACTTCATGTTATTTAAATCCTAAATTTGCGTTTACTGGTCAGGGTTGTGAGGATTGAAGGTGGGACGTCCTTTTAGAGTCTGAAGAAGTAAAAGTGAAGGGCGCAGCAGGCCATCAGCTGGCACAGATCCAGAGGTCCAGGACCTAGGAAGCTCATTCATCTCTTAATCACCTCCGGGCACCGTGCCCACAGAGGGAGGGAGCACGGAGCCAGCCATCACCTCACATATTGCAAAAGGACAACAAAATGGATTGTGTTCTTTTCTAAGGATGTAAATAATCTGCAGTTAGCCCAGTTCACTGAGACTGGATGTTCTTAAACAGCATTAACCTATTTGTTGTTGCTGTTGTGAAGCTGAATGAGAACCACGCTCGTGTGATTGACTGTTGACAGATAGTTGGCTGTTGATGACAGCAGACGCAACTAATGACACATGTTGAGTCTGGATGTTACGAGACACATTCATCGTAATTAACTTTAGGAATTTCATGCGTCTGTGCCATGATCTCTACAAGAAGTGTCTCATTCTCCGTGAATAAAGACATGTTTTTAAGGACTGAGTGTCAGCGCTGTCCAGCCCTGCATGTGAGCTACACGTGAACTGCACAGAGTGGATTCCTCAGCCATGTTTGTATACGTTGGTGGGATTTAATGACGGCTTTAGTGGTGCTGTGAGTCACCAACTGATGATGGAAGAGCAGCGACCTCAGAATTACAGGGTGTTACGTTGCAATTTAGATTGAAACCACTACCGGAGAGAAATAAACACTACATTTTCATTATTGATCCAAAGTGGTGAGCCTCGAATTACTCGGTCAGCTAATTTTAAAGAAATATTTCATCCATCATGTATGTCAGTAAATGCTATAATTGGGCAGAAGTATTCGCTACTGTGTGTTTTGCAGCTCCTCGACTCCCAGGCAGTTTAAATAGCATCTGTCTCCACAGTTCTTGAAGAGAGCCTGTGGTTTTTCCTGGTTTCTGGTGTTGTTTGCTGTAGTTCAGTCTGTACCATCCACCACAGCTCTGCAGTCGGACTGATGACAGAAGAAGAGGCACCGGTTCCATTCCTACTCCCTGAGTCAGACTGTGATCCACTGTTGGACTTTATTTAAGTTTCTGCTGGAAAATATGTGTAAATTCACAGTTCAGATATCTCTGAGTGTTGGAATATAAAACCTTGATAAATAATCTATGCTGTGTGAGAGGTTCTGCCCTCGTGAATTATAACAGTAATAATTTTGTGAATATTGAATTTGTTTTGATGTGTGTGTATATCAGTGTTATTTATAGATAATAATAGTCAACAGTAATGTTTGGTACTTTCACATTCAGGACATTGAAGATGAATATATTAAATAACAAAGTACACCACAAAAATGTATATACTACAGTATATTTGGAACTGAATTGTACATTTACTGTTCTGGTTCATAGGGTTTTAAGGACTTCACTGTATTTAGACCAGGGGCAACAGAATTCTCGTGTCGCGTGTGCTTGCGACGAGTACTCGGAGACGTGTACTGGCAATTTCACCACTCGCCAATAGGACCACTCCTCCTGGTAACCTCCTAGTAACCTCCTGGTAACCACGGCGAGCGCCTCTTCCGCCATCAACCTGAACAAGATCATAAATATTGCTGCTTTTACCTGTTGTTGAAGTTGTGTGATAAAGCTCTGAACGGCAACAATAAGCTCATCCTGCATTGCTGTTCAGTGACGTTGTGGAAACGGCGATACCATGTGATGCTAATTTGAGTTGAAACTTTTTCGACTCGTGCGATGTGACTGTTGTGTTCCCTCGTGCAAATACATGCGAATTCGCATCTACTCGCGCTTTCCCATTCACTTGTTATGTAATCTCATCGCGCGACAAATTCACACTGGATTTGGTGTGAAGGCCCTGTTAGGTTGATTTCTACAGGTGGAACCACCATCAGGAACAGTTCAGGTGGAGAGATCAGGGCTCAAATTTTAGTGATTGGTCAGATGTCAACATGAAACATGAAATAAAATGTTTGTATTTGGTAATTGTTTAGTCTCTGAAATAACCATCAGACACACAGCAGATTATCAATCAAGATTTCAGTCGCACTTTCCCGATCTCTACGTTTTCTTTCCATCCTTTCTTACCGTGGACTAAAAATGTCACGTGCATATGTAACAACAACAGGATAAAGGTGTATTTGCTATATGTGGTGAATACACAAACAGGAAAGCACAAATGGGACAGTTTCCTCCCAGTTTAGCTCTGGTGGATCCACGGTTTGTGAAAGCGTTGGTGAGGAGAGGCCTGTGAAGACAGAGTTGTTCTGTGTGACAGTCCCTGGAGAACAGGAGCCTGAAGGTGTGGCATGTAAGGGAAGCTCCCCAGAGACACACTGACGTCAATGCAACACAACCACCAGCAGAAATACTTTACAGGAAGCATAGAGGCAGCTTTTAGCACAGCCTAATAGAGGCAGCAATGAGGGCAAAGTGCAGGTTTGTTTTTGCAGATAGGCCGTGTTAATGGTTTTATGTTTTGACACTTGGCTCTAGGACCAGTTCTGTTGTGCTCTTCAGTGACAAAGGGCACTTTTCTCATTGCTCGCTCTGTTTTCTTTGTCTTTTTGTGTCGTCTTCTGTCAACAGTCAGCAATAGGAAGGCTCCTCCTCCGGTCCCACCCCGCACCACCTCCAAGCCCCTCATCTCAGTGACATTGCAGAGCAGCACCGAGTCAGCCCAAGACGTGTACCTTGACCAGCAGGACCGCGGCAGTGAAGCCAACAGCCAGTCGGGTCGCAGCAACTCCTCCGACAGCCTCTGTAGCATTCGCACGGGCAGCCTGGCTAAGGGGACCCAGCCTCCACCGGTCCCTGTCCCCGCTGCAACCCCTGCACCGGCTGCAGGCGCTGTACCTCCTGTTCCAGCCCCTCGTGAACACCCTCCCACCATCACCACCCCTGCTGCTGCCACTACCACCACTTCCACATCTACTCAGCCCCAAAATGACACCCTGAGCACTGGTATCACCCCAGAGCAAACTCAGCCGACTGCAGCCAAGAGGAAACTGTCCTCTATTGGGATCCAAGTAAGTTCTGTTCCCTGGAAGAGGCAAGTGTGATGTTACCTGTTGGTGTGTGGAGTGCCCTGTTGAAGCCAAGAGTTTGGCATTTGAATGTTGCCATGTTGGTTGTTTGCAACCAGAAGTGACCATATTTGGATATAAAGGAAGGAGTGAGGAGGCGGGTCTAACTCTTGAACCTGAGATCACTGTCCAATGTGTATGAGACCGGACTTCATCACTGCTTTCATTGGAGAGCAGGCTTGTTGATTCTGCTGACCACTCCCTTAAATTTTCCTCTTTTTGAAGCCTAATATCTACTTAATTATGATTTGATTTTATTCAGATGGACCATCAGATCACTGAGAACAAGAATTAAATTTAGCTAATGAGGTCAGAATGGCTTGAGAAAAATTATTGACCGAGTATTTCATGATTTGAAAATGTCCGGTGTATTGCGCCTCATTTTTGAAACCCACTTGCTTCGTCCACTTCCATAAACAGTCTATGATATAATCACACAGAGATGGGTAAAGCCGCTGTTACAGTTGTATTTTACTGACGTTGTCTTGTTGATGATTTTTTTTAGGTGGATTGTCTTCTGCCAATCCCACGAGAGGAACCACTGCCCCTGACTGCACCTCTGAAGTTTCAGTCCATTGGAGTTCAAGTTGAGAACGGCAGGCCGTAAGTATGGTTCATGTTGGCGTACAAAGAAAATCGAACGTACGGAGCAAGTGTGGTGCCCGTGTGCCTGCCACAAGACTGCCGCACATCTTACATGCTACCTCTATGAGGCTTGTATGTCCACAATCTCATTTGTGTTTGTGAGGACATCTCACGTTGCCAGGCAGACTTACACTGTTCTCACAATTCTTACATTTGTGCGTCCGGTTGGGACCAAAGTTTACGTTAACATAACCAAACCCCTCTGTGGCGAGGGAGGGAGGGAGGAGAAGAGTGACTGACCAGCAGCTGGGTCTAATTAAAACTGTGCCACAGGTGTCCAGCAATACACCAACCCATCCTTGCAAGGCCAAAACCAGACAATACCACAAGAGGACCCCAGGGGTCATCATAATCCACAATCTAATATTTACAATAATAGTGTCAGTATTATATGGAGCTGAGACCTAGATGTAGATGTAGACATACTGGTGGATTTCTCTACGCCTCCGGCCTGCTTGTAAAATATGGAGCCGTTGTTACATAGTGTGAATATAGAGAATATTCATGTATAAAAAATTATGTAACCATATGAATCAGACAGGAAAGGGCTTTATTTAATTGGCGTGGTGATGATGGGATCATCTGGATTGAAGGCCAAAAGCTTTATGTGAGCCTCCATGAGGAGGAATCTTTGAGTGGGCCAGCAGGAGAAGTGTGGGTGGGAACAGTATCAGATCAGTATATAACCCACGCTGAGGTGCCCCCGAGGAAGGCCTCCAGCCGCTCTCCACTGTGAAGGCTTCAGTGGTTGTACTGGGCAGCTTCCAGGTGTGGATGTGAGCAACTGTGAGCAGGATGTTTATAAAAAAGAGAGCCTGCTGTTTTTTCTTATGTAAAGACTGGGTCCCAACCAGATGCACAAATTTAGGAATCGTGTGTTTTCTGAGATCTGTGGGAGTCGTGAAGGTCGCAAAGGGTTTGTCTTGCAGGGCACAAGGGCGACGTGAGATGTCCTCGTTGACACAAATGAGACTTTGGGCATTGGTGCTTTGTAGAGGTCGTACTGAAGACATGCAGCAGGCACATGGGTGCTGCACTTACTCCATGCGTTGGATTTACTTCCTATGTTGTGAGTGCGTCCACCGTACTCCACCACACAGGAAAATTGCTCCTGCCGTGCGTCTTACACCAAGTGTTTTCTTCCCATGACCACAAAACAAAAGTTTGTTGATCATGGTCAACATCCTCCATATGTGCTGACAGTCTACGGTCTACGAGCTCGAAATTTTGCAAGATGCACATGTGTCTGTGAGTT
>OOFC01013964.1:32703-60443 GCA_900323345.1 Pseudochromis fuscus
GGAAACGGCTGATGGCAGCGAAGCGCGCGGCGTCAGTGCGACAGAACTCCGCCACGGAAAGCGCTGACAGCATCGAAATCTACGTCCCCGAGGCGCAGACCCGCCTCTGAGGGCGAACCAGCACCGATCATCGAGGAAAAAAACCCCTGACTCACTTCAGACATTCACCGACACACACACACAGATCTGAGACAAACACACAAAAACGTACAACGGATGCACAGAGGTGGATCCCTCACGGCAGCACAGCTGATGGCAGGAGACACGTGGGGGATCCCAAATAATCCAGAATAATACCTGCTGCCGTGGGACAGAAGTAACCTTGACAGATGTTTAATACTATTGTTATTATTGTTATTATAATAATTATTATCTCCTAAAGTATTTCAAGACTGTCTTAATCGTGCAAGTATCTTGGATAAGGACATCCTGTACCTTGTGAGCTGAAGAATCTTGGTATCCCTGAAGTTTACTCTCCCAAAACCCCCTTCACTGCTGAGTCTACCGGCAAGTTGTGGCTGCCTGGTTTACGAGCTGAGCTACCATCCACACACACTCAGGACACACATGCAGGTGTACTCACTGTCCACAGAGTCTTCCTGTTCTCTTTGTATTAGGCTGCCACTGGTCGGGTGTGGTGTGTACGCTTTACGGTGTAAGAATTCCAAGATGGCGTCGATGTACTCAGAGGTTTAAATGCAGAGAACTAGAGGAAGGCAGTAGCATATATATTATAAATATCACACTATTACAATGTTCATTTTGTAAATGTTGTATACCAGATTATTTGTTAGAAAGAGGTCAGTGTTCAGTACCAAGGTAGTTTTTTATAGATTGAGTACATTTACTGTCATGATATATTAGCACTTGATGCAATCATTCACTCCGCCTCTCTCGTCCTCCCCTGTTCACAAACGCACACTCACACAGTCTGTGTCTGTGAACGCCCATCGTTGCAGTCTTACATCGGTGTGTTGTACTGGGTAAGGGGTGTGAGGAGCGACTGCCCAGCCAGTGAGCTACAGTGGAATGTATGAAACGTGCGCATTTACAGCTCATGTCGACTTGATCACTGCACTTTCCATTCACCTCCGATCAAGTTTGCCCACCTGTTGTTTTCCTGATCATTCACTGCATCCTCGTGTGATGTAGGGGGGACCAAGACATTCACCACTTGATATATGGCATTCCCATTCAACCAGACTGTGTATGCTACGGTGGGGGTTTACTCGCTACTGGAAAGGAAATGGAACAGCATAGCAATAATAAAATCACATTAGAGTAAAGCAATGCAGTGTGTACCCGGTCCTAAATGATCTAATCAACCTTCTCAGTAGGACTTCTTTAGCATGAAGGATGAATGTTTATTTCTGTCCTTGAAATGACAAAAAAAAAAATCTCAGGTTGAACTCAACAGCTGAAAACCACTATGGATGGAATATTTATTATGTAACCTCAGATGAATTGGCCAAATGCTCAGAGCCTTTGCCAAGTTTTTCCATATGGCTCCAGACCACACATTATACGTGAACGATGGTCGTAGTCACCGCATTGGAAAAGTGAAGCCGCTGTGGGAGTGCCACACAGTGCAGTACCACTAATGGCCACCAGGCGTCGGCTCCACAAACATCAATTTTACTCAGTGTAGTAGATTTGTCTCTACAGGTCATTTTACTGTCATTGGCTAATGTCACCTGTGAGTGGTCAATATTGAAAATCATTTCATAAGGCCTCAACGAGGGGTATATTTGGGGGTGTGTCCAGTTTGATTGACAGGTCTGCCCCTTGCTGCTGCCCAGCTCCGCCCTCTTATACACGTTTGAGGCCTCAGACGTCTCCTCTAGAAACCAACAGGTGACATCACGGTGGCTACGTCCATCTGTTGCACACAGGCTCAATCTGAAAATCACTTTGCTCCCCTTTCTAGCAGCTTGAACTCCCACCTGTGTTGTTTTTTTTGAGAATGAAGAACTGTGGTACATTTTTAATTTTTAATTTTATTGTCATTTTGTGACTTTCATCTGAAATGAGGTCGACCCAAATAGGACACGACTTCTGTGATTATAATAATTAATGGTGCTGCGAGGGATTTCGTACTGTGCCAAGGCGGCAATGATCATCGACATATTAGTCTCCAATTGATAGAGCTTTGTTTTGTTTTTTAAGTGATTATATTATTTAATCAGCTCATGATTTCTGCTGCCTGTGTGCACATTCTCAGCAACATTTGTTTGTGTTTGCATCACCTCAGACACTCTGCCTTGTCTCCGTGGAAACTCATGACACTTTGACTCTGGGACGGGGATATTTTCCACGCTCCTGTTTTCCAAAGTGGAAACACATGTGCCAAGGCTACATGAGTGGAACTGGGCATTGCAGATACTCGTGCACAAATGTAGGATTCTAGTTTTGTTGTTTTGTTTTTTGTTTGTTTTTTTTAGTAAGAGCTGGCTCTCCCCCTACTGGTCAGTCCTTGCGTGACACTCCAGACATCTTGTTCTGCTCCATTTTGAATCTTTAGTTACCATCAAACGAGAAATGAAGTTGAACTGGGAATGCTGACACAACACCGCGTTGTCGATTTTTCTTATTCTCTTATTTGTATTACATCAACAACAATGGACATGTGCATTTCATTGTCCAAAGAAATCATTAAACATCCCTTTGCTACATGTCCTGGTCATCATTCTTGCTGTCTTCTTTTAATGCACCCATTCATGACACAGAGGTAATATTAGCTTCTGAGTTAATATTACACATAACGAATCATATGCATTAGAGTAGACCTTCTATTGTTACTGTGTAATCTCTAAGAGCATGGCCTTCTTACATATAAAATATACAAAGATCCTTGCCAGTGAATTTTCAATATTCCTTTTAATGGGTCTTGCAAACGATCTGAAGCTATTCAATCTGTGTAAGGCATTCAGGGTATGTACTGTACGTAGGAGTTTATAACTGTGACAAATGGTGGAGGAAAGTTATTTACTTTTTCATATCATTTGAGAGCCGGATCCCTTTATTTGCCCGCATACTGAACTTTAAGAGAGCAAGATCAGGGATGTCCAGACAGTTTGTTTACCAGTACTTCCTGAGTTTCAAAGGGCTACAAAACGGACAAACAATGACCAGAAGGTGCAGATGATGAAGACGTGCTGTTCAGCCACCGTGTGGACGAGGCAACATTGGCTTGTTTCCACAATTTACCGTATTGTCTGAGACACGGTTGCCATGAAAATACTTGGGGGTCAAGCTTGGGTCACTGGTGATGGACAGAATCAGAAGCTTTTGAAGTTTTGTGGCCGCACCTCCCCGGCCACACACCCGTCGTCTCAGAGATCCAGCAAGGAAAACGAGCAAAAACTACGTAGATCCAGATTATCTTGTACTGATTATTTTGCAAACTAAGCACATATCTTACAGACGAAGGGTTGTTTAATGTTCTGGTGTATTAGTTAGACACTGTGAGGATAGTTTCTTTTCAGAGAATAAAGAATTGTGATTGCAATGACTTATGTGGCATATTTTCTGTATTAAATAAGCTGTAGAATTAAAGGGGAATGCCACTCAATTCTTTTTTTGACTGCATGTATGTTTTTCCTTGGAAATATGTTTGAACAAATTACCTCACTTCTATTAATTGATTAATTAACGTAGTGTCCAGAAAACCTCTCGTTGTGATCCCAAAGCCTCTTTCTTTCTTTTTTGTGCTCAGTTGTTTTTATTGTTTTGTAACTTAAAATAAACAAACAAGGGTCAGCAAAGCACTTTCATACAGTTGATCTTGGTATGTGCTCATACAAAAAGTACCAGTAACCACATCAATATACATCTTATACACAGGATGATCCTGTGTGGTTATTTCAGATGGAAGTTAATCGTCTATATTTTAGATAAAGGTGGTGATAACACTTCACATTAGCAGGAACACAGACTGTGACCAGCCTCATTAATGTCCGTGTGGTTCAGTAAGAGCAGAGCCCAGCAGACAGGCTTCAAAATGTAGTTCAAAGCCTCACCAGGTAACATTACTAAAGTATATTTATGTCCTTGAATTTGGTGTGAGATGTTCAGGAATCACACATGAACGTAATATGTACATGTTCACACGACTCTGTCCTCGCAGTGTAGACACATCAAAGCAAAAACAAAAGGATACAAGAAGCTGATGTCACATAAACAGTGCATTTGTCCACAGCATCTTTCTACATCCCACTCAGACATCATCTAGATCAGTGGTGTGAAACTCATTCTAGTTCAGAGGCCACATACAAACTAATTTGATCTCAAGTCAGACGGACCAGTAAAATAAAAGCATAATAATCTATAAATAACTCAAAATGTTTCCCTTTGTTTCAGTGCAAGAAGAATAAGTACATTATGAAAATGTTTACATTCAATGAACTATGACCCTGACATTTCTTAAGAAGATTACGTGCAATTTCAACAATATCATGCCTCAGTTTATTATGTACACATGTACATTACAACTTACAGATCACAGTGGATCCACAAAGGCACAAAACATTTAGTCACAGGTTTCTTGAACTGAAAAATATAAAAATCTATTCCATGATTAAAACAACTTGTCATGATCTACATTTCCACATCAGAGGAAGAAGGAAGTTAAGTTGTGTCCCTGCCTTGTAATTTTTTTAAATTTATACATTAAAATTCCATAAAAATTGGGGAAGATTCCCGTTAATATCTTTCTATGTCATTTTCAGGCTTTGCAAAAACATCCCGCAGGCCAGATTTGACCCTATAACAGGCCAGTTTTGTATATTTGACACCCCTGATGATCACTGGTACTTATTAAAACAATATAATTACACTTCAGTACATGTTGATAAAGACAAACCAGAACTCCGAATAATGTGTAAAAGCAAAACTCACTAAATTTAGTGGCATTCCCCTTTAATGAACACGCGCCAGGATGTCACGAGCTTCCGAACACGTCACATCCCCTGACCACAGCTCCCCCTGCAGGCTTCACGGTGAACAACAAAACAAGACTGTATATAGAATAATATAAATAGAAACACAACATTTTAAATTAAACAATAAAGGATTTTAGATGTTTGAATTTAACAAACATATGTTATAATATTGAAACTATGCTTCAATTCAATATCTTCTATTTTTATATGTTTACATGCAGAGTGAGTGAATCACACATGCACACATAAAGATTTATAGTATATAGTATAGTGTGTGTTATAATAACTGTTGGAGTGTATTTCCTCTCAAGTATTACACTGTTGAGGCACATATAATATTTCCACTTTATCCTCATTTATACAGTTTCTCCTCATTTTAACTTAAAGGGAAATAAAGGGTTTGTTACTCAACTACATTTATTTCATAGTTTTACATTTCAGATTAAAATGTTACTTGTAAAAGGCATGGTTAGATTATAAAACATCATATATTGTTAGATTTTCATAATAATAAAATGATGTGAACACATAATGTACATTTCTTCATTTGAAAATCAGTTCAATACTATATGACAAATCACAGTTATTCAAAGAGCGATCAGTACAGGACTAACTTCATTAATTAACTTTATTAATTAACCAAAAAAATGGACAATGTGCACATCTAAAAACAGCATTAAGTTGCTTTAGTGGTTCGTGCTAAAATTATTCATACCCCTGTCAATTTTAGTTGACAGTGGTATGAATAATTGGATTTCATTCATACAGTCGTTTTTCACCCCAAAAAAGCACATTGACAGGAAATGTGGGAAAGCTTTCAGCCATATGCCATTTATTTTGGAATTACAACTTAAATATTTTTAACAACGCAAAATCCAAAAAATCACTGTGTTTAAATTCTTTCATACCCTGTTCCAGTTGTCCTGAAGTCCAACACTCCCCCAGGTCCAGACTCTCAGCAGACTGCTTGATGTTTTCTTTGAGAGATGGGAGATTCTGCTCATGTTTCCTGATGCTTTCTGTGAGGGAGTGTTTCACATCTCTGAGTAGTCACAGGTCATCCTCTGTTAAAACAGTTATTCAGGGTCTGAGACAGTCTAAGGTTCGGTGCTGATTGTCAGACTCCTCACAAGGACAGAAATACTGACATTCTGTGGCTCTGGACGACTCAAACAACCTCCAATAGGATTTAGAAGAATAGGTCATGATGCAGGAGGAGATGAAGGACATCCAGACAGAATAATAACCTCCAAAGTGAGATCAGATTGGAAATACCAGTGTAAAACTGTGTCTGTCTTCATTCTCCTCTCGATCGAGTGTTTGATAAATATTATTTCCTAAGACATTCACAGTCTCCAGAGGACGTCGTCCAGCACGAGCTCACCAGTTCAACATGAATGTCCATCACACCTTGCACTTAGTAGCCAGCACCACTTGCAGCAAAGCACTCCCACGACATCAGGCTGCCACCCCCGTGCTTTATGTTAGGGATGGTGCTCTTTGGTTTGTAGGCGAAAGCCAGTTCTGTGCCCATAGAGCTCAGTCTGAGTTTCATCTGACCAAAGAACAGATGGTCAGAAGGTTTCATCTTTGTCTGTGTGAGCCTTTGCGGGGGCTAGGTTCACATGCCTTGGTAGAAGGAGAGGAGTTTTTATGGTCAACGTCCATGGAGGCCACCATTCCTGGATTGATCTGGACTTACATCTGAGTCTTTCAATGTTGCCCTCTGACCGCATCCTTGGAAAGTTTTCACAGGATTAGACTTTTTGTGTTTCTTGACAATGTGTTGCACAGTTGAAACTGAAACTTTAAATTGTGTAGTCATTTTTTTGTATCCTTCACTTTGCTTTTCAGACATCAATAATCCCCGCTCGCAGGTCCTTACCTGTTGAGTCAAAACTGGCTGATGTTCAACCAGCTACTCAAATTATATAGAGCTTACTCACCTGTTCTGGAAATATACACATGCCCGGGATTTGTGGGAAGATATTTGTAGATTTATTTTGCATAATAATTTAGATCATTTTAAACCTCTATTGGAGATTTTTGGTTTGTTAAGTTACAGTGCTAAATCCCACATTTCCAAGTCTTCAAGAAAGAAAGAAATCTGTACATTGAAGCAATAAGTTCTTCACAAAACAAAACAGCATCAAAAACTTTCCACACGTGTTTAAACAATACATTCAGTGAAGTTTTTTAAAAATTGAAAAATTTTATTTTGGAAATCGTAACCGGAGGCTTGAATTTTGACAGCGGTGGAGAACCTCCGGCCCCGCCCCCGAGGGGGAGGAGCTAACTCCTCCGAGAAGAAGAAGTCTCCGGCTCCCTGTCAAGTGATGGCTGCACTGTAACAAAGGAAAACTACAGTATCTCCGTCTCCCGCGACTGCTGGTGAGTTTATAAAATCTTTGTTTGTCTCTCGGAGACTTTCTGCTGCTCGTTGTTTTCTTCAGCTTGTTTTAATGAGCGGAAACAGCAGAGGTGAACTTTGAAGGCCAGGAGTTTGCGCCTTAATGCAGCAGCTGCAGCTCTGGATGACACAGAGAAACAAGTTCAGGTCATTGTCATCACAGCACACATCATCCTGCACGGGAGCATATGAGGAGTGTTAGAGTGTGAGGTTGCAGCTTAAACCAGGTTTTGGGGCTAATAATGAAGCATCTCTTTTTATGAATGTGATAAACCTGTACGGGAGGAGTCTCTGGGCAGTAATGTTCAAAATAATCAAATTTTTAGTAAATTGCATGTAAATGAATTAAGCTGAATGAGATTGGATGTTCAGGGATTTCTTGTGTTATTAAAAATAATGATGAAAAAAATGCCTATAATTCACTGGTTCCAGGTTTTGATTTCGGTTTCGGTTTTTTTTTTTGTATTAAATTAAATATTTAAGTATAAAACTATGTGTTGACAAAACAAGACATTAATGCATGTCAGCTTGGGTTATGGGAGATTGAAAAAGTCATTTTAGGTCCGTAATAGTTAATCAGTTTTTTCACAAAATAATTAACAGATGAGCCATTAATAACTAATTGTTTTAAAAGTTAATGCAAATTTTTCAAATATAAAATAATGTGGGATGATCTAAACTAAACAGATTGTGAATCAGTTATTTGAATAGTGGGTGAATAATTGAAGCACTGTGTATTGACCTTTGTTATAAAATGTGAATTAAAAGTATTTTTATTTTCCTGATCTCAGAGCTGCACACTGTTCCTGATCTGCTGCATCATCAGGCAGCACCTGACATGTTACACCAGAGTCCTCAGTGACCAGAGCTCGCCGTCCTCAGACCAGCTGTGACAACAGGACACACTTCAGGCCCGTCATGGCTGCCAGGCAGCAGAAACCCGCGGCTGCTTCCGATGGCTCAGCCGAGGCCAAAAGGACGGACCTGAGAGCCAATGAGAAGAAGTGCTGTGAGTGCTTTGTTTTTCCTCTGCGTGCTCTGAAGGTGAAAAGTGGAAATCAGGACTAACCTGTTCTCTACCAATGATTGAACTCTGGTAACACTGGGCTGTAAATCAGGAACCTGTTCTTTTAATTAGATTTCCTGCTCTGCTGGGCATGAGTAAAGAAAGATAAGATTTCTGGAGAGTGTTGTATGCCAACTATGACGCACCTTTTGTTAGTATGTATAGAGTATGGGGGCGTATTTGTAAAGGCAGGTACTACATTGTACCGTCTGAAGGATAGTAAAACTGTAGTGATCTTTAAGCAGGAATGTAGAATGGCTCTGAGATTCTTTTGAAAGGCATTCAACGTGAAACTATGGCGGTAGACATCTGTTCTTACAATCTCCAGTCAAGTCTGATCTCGCCAGAAGTTTTTGTTTTGACAGTTTTGTCCTCCCTCAGCTCACGATGGTCTTTCACGGATACTGAGAGAAAAGCTCAGCGAGAATATTTTCCATTTCATGTTCCACTAGACAAGGTTACACTGGATTACTAAGCTGGTTGCTAAGCAGCAGGACTTTGAAAAACATTAACCAGCAGGCGAGAGATGACGATGTTGTGACTAGAAATGTTAAAATAAAATGTTAACCAGCGCTGCAGAGGTGACATTGAATTATTACACAACCCTCCCAGGCCTGTGTACAGTATGTGTGTGCACTACAGTGTGTACAATGTACGCACATCTGCCCTTTTTGTTCAGATGGAGATGACTGTCAGTGTGTTTTTTTACGTGCTTAGAAAATAAAAGTGTGTGTGTGTGTGTGTGTGTGTGTGTGTGTGTGTGTGTGTGTGTGTGCGCAGCTTGGGCCTCCTACATGACCAATTCTCCGACTGTGATCGTGATGATCGGGTTGCCTGCTCGGGGGAAAACCTACATGTCCAAGAAGCTGACTCGCTACCTCAACTGGATCGGAGTGCCAACGAAGGGTCAGTGCAGAGGGGAAGTTGGAGCCGTGTGCACTTTAAATCTGTCCACAGCAAATAAAACCATTCAAACAAATAGGTTCATGTTGATTTTGGTCTCTCTCGATGACACAGTAATCGTTAAATCATGCTCTGATATTGTGACTACTGTAATATCGTTAAGTGATGTTACTCCTGCTAAAATGTTGCGCTGAAGGCAAAAGTCATTTAAATTATAGTTCTGACAGGATTATAGCTCATGTTGATTCACAGCTGTTTGTAGTTATATTTTGAGCCATACACGAAGCAGGAAAACTGGTTTGACGGTTTCATCTGAAATGAAGGTCAGAGCACACACAGTAATCCCTTCCTCTGTCTTCATCCCCCTCGGGTCTCTTGCAGTGTTCAATCTTGGAGTTTATAGGAGAGAAGCCGTGAAGTCGTACAAGTCCTACGACTTCTTCAGACATGACAACAAAGAGGCGATGCAAATTAGAAAGTGAGTGAAGGTGTTTCTTTTTATCTGAACCTGTTTTATTGTCGTAAACTGATTTCTCCTCCGTTACCCAGCCCGACAGAAACCACTCAGATTAGCTATGCAAATACCTCTTTTGACTGTGTTTGTTTAACAAATGCTGGTACCAGTGCTGCAGCTCACTGTGGAGCTTTCTCCCTTTGTCTCCACAGACAGTGTGCTCTGGTGGCGCTGGAGGATGTAAAGGCCTATCTGAGCGAGGAGGGAGGTCAGATCGCTGTAAGGACCCACAAACGCTGTGTGTGCTAATAAAGTCCAAGTGCAGCTTAATTTACAGTTTATCCCCTGGTGTCATCAGGTTTTTGATGCCACCAACACCACCAGAGAGAGGAGGGAGCTCATCCTTAATTTTGCGAAGGAGAATGCGTACAAGGTCAGAAACACACAGATGATTGATTAATAACTGAACCACTGTTTGATCAGTCTTCACATTTGTTTTGGTTGCAGCACAGGATCAGTCCAGTCACCCTCTCCCTTCACAAGGTCATAAACAGGAGCATATGAGACTCTTCTTCGTTGGTTTCTTCCATGAAATAATACATTCCTCTCAGAAACAAGTTCTAGCATGTACAGTACATATTACACACTGGAAATACCATCGCTGCTGGAACCTTCTTATGTAAAACTGTTTAAATTACACAACAGATACTTAAACTGTAATTCAGCACTTTTACACACAGAGTACTTCTCATTTTTTACTGCAAACATTAAGTTTACGCCATATGTTTTTAATTGTGTATTTGTCTCTCGTCAGGTGTTTTTTGTCGAGTCGCTTTGTGACGATCCCGACGTCATCGCTGCAAATATTCTGGTAAATGACACTTTGTTTGTTTTTCGATCAACGCACTTTTCTCCTCCACCTGTTCATGCTGAATCCTCTTGTTTCTTTCACAAAAGGATGTGAAGGTGTCCAGCCCAGATTACCCTGAGAGGGACCGAGAGAGCGTCATGGAGGATTTTCTGAAGAGAATTGAATGTTACAAAGTGACCTACCAACCTCTAGATCCAGACGAACACGACAAGTAAGAAGCACTCTGTTTGTTATGTGGATGAATACATCACTTAAAATACTTTGGTTTTCTTTTTTGGAGTTGAAAGTGAATGTGGATCCTGTGGGTTTCATGTAGTTGCAGAAATTTTCCAGCAGGTGGAGCTATGACGATTTAGTGGTTGTGACTCCTGCTGAGTGTTTTAACTTGTTCTTTATTAATTATCTGATTGTTTTGTGGTTTTGTAGTAACCCTGCTGAGAGTGACATCATTTATTTCACCTTTATGCAGGAGGAGGAAAATCTCCTTACTGCCTCTCACCTCTTGTGACCTTGTTAACAAGCTGTTGACACAATGTCCTGATGTGATTAGACTACAGCAGAAGTACAAGATGTCCCCGCTTTAACCTTGAGTTTCTTTTCAGTACATTAGTACAATGGGCCCATTTTCTGTCATCTCTGACCTACAGGAACCTGTCCTTCATCCAGGTCATCAATGTCGGCCGTCGCTTTTTGGTCAACAGGGTGCAGGACTACATCCAAAGTAAGATCGTCTACTACCTCATGAACATCCACGTGCACTCCCACTCCATCTACCTCTGTCGGCACGGAGAGAGCCATCACAACGTGGAGGGGAGAATCGGAGGCGATGCTGAGCTGTCGGAGAGAGGGAAACAGGTGCTTTATTCATTCGTTTCATTTGTAGCACTTTACAGGTTAGTTAAACACGAGCACAGGGGACGACAGGAAGCCGAGCTCTTTCAGGTCCACCAGTTAAAGCCTCCAAAGTTTGCTGATTAACACTAAACTGTCAAACTCAACAACAGTTATTTTCACTGTCGTCCTCCACAGTTTGCAGCAGCCCTGAAGGGTTTCGTGGACAAGCACCGACTGTCGGACCTGAAGGTTTGGACCAGTCAGCTGAGACGCACCATCCAGACAGCGGAGGAGCTGGGAGTCCCCTACGAGCAGTGGAAGATCCTGAATGAAATAGATGCTGTAGGTGGTCTGATGTTTCACTGCAGGGACACACACACACACACACACAGGGAGTCTCACTGTAATTACTTTGTGTTTCAGGGAGTGTGTGAAGAGATGACCTACAAGATGATTGAAGAAAAGTACCCAGAGGAGTTTGCCATGAGGGACCATGACAAGTATCATTACCGGTACCCTGGAGGAGAGGTAAAACACTTCTCTGTCTGCATCTGGCTTTCATCAACTTTAGGATATGTTATGTTTTTGTTTAATCATTTCATCTGGATGTCAAAGAACCTGAGCTGCAGGGAATTTAGATCATCAGTCAAAACTGGAGATAAATTGCATTTCATCAGTCAAATCAACAGTTTTTTTAATAGTTGTCATTAAATGTAGAGCAACTAAAGATAATATTTCTGAGTTATGCAAAAATGTTGGTTTCACATCACAGATAATCATTAAAGTCTGAGAGATTAAGCATAAGAAATGATCTGCATCTGTTACAGAAGGAGTCAGCTGCAGTACCAATAGTTTATTTTATCATGAATATGCAAGTGAAACACAAGTGGAAGTGTCCTGAAGAAAAAGCATCAATAATAAAAACAATCACAAGGACACAAGAAAAATCTGACAAGTCCAGAAGAGTGTGTTATTGATGTGAACCTCTCTGTAGTCCTACCAGGACCTGGTCCAGCGGCTGGAGCCGGTCATCATGGAGCTGGAGCGACAGGGCAACGTTCTGGTCATCTGTCATCAGGCTGTGATGCGCTGCTTGCTCGCCTATTTCCTGGACAAGGGCGCAGGTAAAAGCACAGACACATGTTTATTTATATTGTTCATGGAAAAGAAAATAATTGTAATTTTACTTCTTTTCTATATATATTATAGAAATTAACCCAGAGTAGTAATTTGAGGCTATAATGCTGTAACACGACTTCAATGGATGAGTAGCAGCCTCTGAACCATTTTAAGTTTTAGTTGTGTTGAATAAAAGGTCAAACACAGCTCTTCAGTTAGAAATGGTGAAATATGCATCTCCACTTCATCACCTGTTGCTGCTCTCTGTGGATGTTGCTGTAGATCAAGGGTCTGCAACCCTGGTCCTCGAGAGCCGCAATCCTGCATGTTTTAGATGTTTCCCTCTTCCAACACACCTGATTCAAACGATCAAGCTCTGCAGAAGCCTGACAACGATCCTGGTCATGTGAATCAGGTGTGTTGGAGGAGGGAATCATCTAAAACATGCAGGATTGCGGCTCTCGAGGACCAGGGTTGCAGACCCTTGATCACACATTTTTTCCCAAGCAGCACCAGACTGCTGCAGAGTAACTGTCACCCGACCTTGTTCTGTTGGTAACCTGTAACTCATATAACGAGATTACACATTGGCTCAGATAAGTAGCTTGTTGGGTGGGTGTTGTGTCTGCCCACCAGGTGAAAGTTGGCTCTAAGCTGGTGCTGCTGCAAAGACCCTCTAAGAATAGTGCAGATTTAACCACAGCAGATATTTACCTGAGGCTGTGTGTTATCTGACACAACTGAATCACACATGGAGAGTATTTGACAAAATTTGGATCATAAAACAATCACTTAATTGATTTCACTTGCTTTATGTTAGGGTGTCTTTTTTAATCAGACCACAAGGGGGAGCCAAAGTCAGGATCTTTTACAATTCAGTGCAGTGATTTAAATTATCTGGTGACATATTCATTCATTTTTAGCTTCATATTTAAGTGAGATCTGCTACATTTGAGCTAATTTAGAAGAAACAAACACCTACTGTCATTTGGAGGATGATACATTTTAGAGTAAGTTCCCTCCTGATGCCTTGAACTGTGTCTGCAGTGATTTATCTAAAGACCACATCCACAGAGGGTCTGGTGGTTTGTGCAGGATGTAGATCAGGTCCTGATGGTAGGTGTTCTGCAGCAAAACATGGAGTCTGAACAGTGCAAAAACAACAACAAACTCCCCACACTGAGAGTCACATTAAATCCATTCATATGTTTTAAGTCTGTGGGTGTGAGAGTTTACTGAAAAGATTCAAGGATTGTTACAAACGAAAAGTAATTACACGATAACTAAAAACTGTATCCAGATGTTAAAATAACTGCACTGTGTTGTCTTGTGTGTCTCTTGTGTTAAGTACAGGTTCATTTATTTAGTTTGACTGTGTCCAAACTGTAATTTACTGTGAGTTTAAAATTCTGGGATTGTTTTAGTCCAGGTTGTTGTGTTTTGTTCTGTCAGTAATTATTTTATTTGTCTTATCTGTTGTCCTTTTTGTTAGGTTACATTCTTATTTCTGTATTTTAATACACTCTTTAGTTGCCTTTTAAAATCTGTCCAGGGACAGCAGATGAAAACTTGCCTGTTGGGTTAATTCTGGCTCATTTACATGATAAAATAAAACAAAAACAACAATTTAAGAAAGCACATTTTTAAAATTCTCAGAGTTTTACATATGAACGACACTAGTGATAATTTTACAGTTAGAATATCATGTGATCCACTTAAAGTGAAGTTGTCCTGATTGCTTTCTTAGTTCTACATCATATTAAAGGAGGAGGGTATGGAGCCTTCTGCATAATGAGGATTAATCATTGAGCTGACAGTGAAACAGATGCTTCAGGATTTAATGACAGAAATAGGAACTTGATGACAGTTGAGTATTAGTCACTGAAAAATAATGTGAAAAAACATTTGTATGAACGTGCAAAACACAAAAAAAAAGGGAACAAAGTGAGAGATGACCATGAAGTTTGGGCTCAGTTTGGAAATATTGTTTCAAATCAGATCCATAATTAGCGCTGGGCAGACGGAGGGTTTCTTCACTCGGCAGAGGAAGCGGTCGCTGCTGCAGCATCTGTGCGAAGGCTCCACCACAGTTTGATGACGGCACAAACCAAAGCGTGGGTGCAGCTCCGGTTGGCACATTGTGCCACTGCACCCCCGCCCATCACACATGCAGCATGCAGCCCGAACACAGCAAACCTCATAAAACACAGCATAAGCTTCACAGCTGCTGTTTGAAATGACAAAAACATGACTGTCCACACACAGTCTCACTGTCCACACACAGTCTCACTGGTCTTTTGTATTTTCACTGCCACAGATGATCTTCCCTACTTGAAGTGTCCCCTCCACACTGTCCTAAAACTCACCCCTGTGGCTTATGGTGAGTCCTCCTCTGTGCTTACTTCAAATAAACGTCTCCCTTTTGGTTTGGTTTTCTTGTTGTGATGCATGTTTTTGTCGTGTTTCCTTGTCATAGGTTGCAAAGTGGACATGTTTGACCTGAAGGTGGAGGCTGTCAACACTCACAGGGACAGACCATTAGTAAGCCTCTGACCTTTTTACTATGTTGTGTCCCAAACATGCCGTCAGGTCTGTCTGCGTCCACGTTGTCCAGCCTGAAAGATCAGTTCCAGTCCCACTGTTGTGGGTGGACAAACTGCTTGGACCAGGGTTATTTTTAGAAATTCAAGCCAAAATGACACACTACAGTTTCTCATTCAGCTTTAAAGAGCAGCATCCCAGACAGGACATTTCTGGAAGGACACATTTACACCAGTCTGTTATTGTGTTATAAATCTGTTGAACCAGGGTGCACAATCTCTTTTAAAAGAGATTAAATAAACACACTTAATCCAATAAGATGCAACCACTAAAAGTACAGACAGGAAGTAAAAAACATCAGTAAATCCTGTATGAGAGTCTGAGGTTACACTCGTAGAAATAAAGTAATAAAGCTCTGAACCAAACGGTGAAGTGTTTTTAAATGTGATCAGTAAAATCATAACCAGTGAGGAGAAGCTAAATCCTGGTTAATGTGCTCTTGTCTTTCTGAACTAATGAGGAGCTTGGCTGCTGCTGTGTTTTGCACTGAGTGAAAGCATGAAATAGTTTTTGACTTTACCCTGAGTACATTTATTTTCTGACCTTCAGTGCAGCAGAGATCGACTTTATCTCTGAAATGTTCTGTAACCAGAGGAACAACTGCACACTCAGATTTCTGGCTGCTGGTTTGAGATTTGTGAGTAGAAGGAAGGAAATCTACTTTTAGTGGAGTAGTTATTTCTGGTTTGTCTTAATTTATCTTGAGGAATTTTTGGGACTTGATTTCTGAAAGATAAGAAGCAGCTGCTGTGCTAAGTTTTGTTTTATTGGGGCATAGGTGTGGGTGTCATTTGCATGATGGTGATGATGAATATTGTGTGTCAGATTATTTGTCCTAATGGAAGCATGGAAATAGAGAACAACTAGGGGCCCAGGATGGAGCCTTGGGGAACACCACAGGCCAGAGGGGCCGCTGAAGAGGAGGCATCACCAGTGATTACTGAGTATGTTCTCTTTGACAAGTACCATCTAAACCAGTCTGAGGCCTTTTCACAGCGAATCCCAGTGATGACTGTATCACCTGAACGGTCACCAGCATCAGCTGTTAATAACAGATCTTTGGTTCTTCAAGCTGTTTCTGTTCCCTGAATGACTTACAAACCCTGTTAGGATTCATCAGACACATTACTGGATTCATCGATAATATCAAATTTGAAGAAACATCTTTTCTAAATGTTTTGCTAAAAACTGATTTGGGACCAGACTGAAAAATGTTGCAATCAAAGTGTCTACAAAGTGTCTGATGACCAGTGGAGACTGGCTCCAAAAAACTCATGGTTGTTTCACTTAAATTCAAAAATTCATATTTTCAATAGAAACTGCTTGTACTAGTTTACATGTGACAGGTACGGGGCTGTTGTTGTTTATACACAGGACCCTGAACTTTGATGACTTTTATTTAGAAACTGAACATTTAGATGTGAGCAGTGCTGAAGCTGCAGTGCTGCACAAACATCGTTTAGCTTTCAAAAAGTAAACAAGAAAACTCAGAGATTACAAACCGATGCTGCGGCACAATCCAGCACATTTCCTCAGATTGATGTGTTCAGATTTTCAACAAAATCCACGAGGATGTGACAAAGTTCTGAGTTTTAGCAGAAACATTTCACTGTTGGTTTGTATCTGCAGCTTCCTTCTTCTGTCTCAGTGGTGGTGCTTTGCTGCCCCCTGCTGGTGCTCTGTCACCTCTGTCTTTGTTCAAACCTTCACCCATTTGCAGTGGGTGGGATTTTCTGGGATTTCTGTGTATTTTTTTTGGACAGGATCCCATCTTGGGAGATTTTGGGAAACTTCCCCAAAATGGGATCATTTGTTCTCTGGGAAAACGCTATCTTAAAAAACAATACTGCGATCTGTTCATATGTTTTCCCTCATTGACAGACCATAACCTCTCTGTTGGAGGTAATCACATCATCACAACACTTTTTGTCCTCATTTCCTAATCAGCAAGCTTCATATCTTTTCTCTGCTTGTCCAGTTTGTGCTGATTGGTGACGAGTATTTGAACCCAGAGTTTCAGACGCTGTGGGTGTTACTACATAAACACATTTACTTGGTCTGAGCAGACAGGATATTTCTCACCACAGTTTACAACGTGACAATGGCTTTTCTATTTCTGGGTGTTTGTTCCAGTCGCTGTTTATGTCGTTTTCGCCCTCACTTGCATGGGACAGACTGAGTCCAGACTAACAGGAGGTTTAATTATTGTAATATAAAAATGTGTTAATCAGCCCACCTTGTCTGTCTCTCTGTCTGTCTGTCTGTCCCCTTCACCTACCAGAATAAAGGACGAACCGACGCTGTGCCGCCAGCTTTCCTCCGAAGGAACAGCTTCACGCCGCTGTCCAGCCAAGACCAGATTAAACGACCTCGTCTGTACAGCGTGGACAACCCTTTGCTTCCCCGCATGTCCCAGCTCCACAATTTACCCAGCATGCAGTTCTCTGAGGCGTCTGAAGGGGCAGAGTTACTGCAAAGTGAGGTTGGTGTCTCTTACAAAGGTGATGCATTTAAGTCCGAATGAATTTATATTTACAACATTATATTTATTCATTTGGAACAACACATGAGTCAAAAATAAAACTAAATAAAGATTTAAAATGAT
Source organism: Pseudochromis fuscus (assembly GCA_900323345.1). Lineage (NCBI taxonomy): Eukaryota > Metazoa > Chordata > Actinopteri > Pseudochromidae > Pseudochromis > Pseudochromis fuscus. The sequence goes on from OOFC01013964.1 coordinate 50,507, forward strand.
AAATCTTCTTACTTCTCCTTAGTTCATTTAAAACCAGTCAAACAATCATTATTTTTGTTGAGTACATTCAGTAATTTACATATTTTCTTTGACCACGAGCAACATTTTCTTCTTGATGTGCTGCATAATAAAAAGATGGGATGATGAGATTTCCATGTTTGTCCCCACATGTGGACACTGTGTGTGGTCCCTCAGAGAAAACATCTTGCACAAGCAGCACTGATCATGTTGATGAGCTTTGATCCGTCTTTGATCATTTGGTCTTTGTGGGTCGTCGTGGTCTGTGGAGTCTTTCCTGTTGTTTGTGTTTATCACGTTTCATTTAGAGTTGACCAATCACTGCTCCTGCTGTACAGAGACACACCCACCTTATTATCATAAAGCATAAAGGAAAATTCCTTTGTCTTCATTTAATTAACAGATTGAAGGTTAAAACACAAGTAAAGTCTGGTCTTCTGATAACATTTGAATACCTGTTGTCACCTCAGAGGCTCCATAAATTCATCAACAAACAGAAAGTCTCTTCACAAGCATCTCACATGTGCAGGAATAGATATTCAGAGTTTTTCCAGTGTGTTTGTCTCTGCTGTTACACACTAAATGAGCTTTAATAGCATCACTGTGCTGCACAACCTGGACAGAAAAACACTGTTTCACTGTGTGACCTCAGATTTTAATATTAGCTGCAGTTCAGTCTGTGCCAGTCAAAACAAACTCCTCATTCCTGTTTTGCTTTGGTGTTTCATGCAGTCCTCTCTCTCTCTCTCCTGCAGGACTCTCTGAACGGCTTCAGTGCTGCAGACACAGACGACTGTGTCCGCAGTTAAAACAGAAACGGGTATTTTCAGCACCTTCCTCTCATTTCTCACATGGAGCATTTACACTCTGCACCTCACTCATCTCACACCTTTGTTTTTATTGAACTCAGTCTTTCTTCTCTCCACATGGGTGTCTCACCAGGTCTGGACCAGTAGTAAAAATCCCATCCAGCTTCAGCCATCAGGCAGCCTGTCTGTGTAGCTCTCTCTGTGAAGTCTGTCCTGTCACATGTGATTTAACATGTGTGCACATATATATTAACTGACTGCCTCTAAATCCATGTTCAATGAAGAGACTCTGAAAAGCTGTCCATTAGTTTCAAGCACACTCATCATATTTTGCTGTATTAGTGTAGAAAATGTTGATCATACCTCAGCAGAAGCTGTTGCCTTCAGTTTTAGTGGAAGAGCGTGCCTCTCTGAAAGGAAGCCATGCACAGCCTTAATGTGTAATCAGATTACTTTATGTAAACATTCCCAGCTCATGTGCATCCTTCCTCTGGTGAAAATGTAGAAGTTGTTTTATTTTTGATGTGTAATTTAAGCATATTAGTCTGCAGCGTAAAATTAATTGAATATTTTGTTTAACCTTTAAACAAGTGCAGGAGCTACTGTGTTGATCTGTCTAAGTTTGTGTGAAGATGTTGTGTAGTTTGTCCTCAAACAGCTTTAATGTATTCTGCCTTCTACTGTGATGAAGCTGATCAGATCTGAACTCCTCCAAACTGATGCAAACATTTCAGACACAAAGTGGATTGTGTGATTTTAATACTTCAGCTTCTTCATAAGGAGAAGTGAAGCAGCTGTGCACTTCTGATACAACAATGATGTTGTAGTTATTTCATAGTCCCCGTATCAATTGGATGAATGATTGAATGAAAGTTCAGCAATAAATCAGTCACTGAAAAGTGCCTTTATTTAAAGGATACAAGGTTGTGTGACAGTAATCCAAAGTGTTTCACATATTTTAACATGTACCTTGTACATGATTATGCAAAATGATGTTTCCCCTGAATTGAAGATTTGAATGTCTCAAAGAAAGAAAAGCTTTAATGTTTCTTATTTCATTGAATAAAGTTCATTTTACACCACTTCTGCACTGACTTTATTTATTTTGTTATTTGATTATTTTGAGCTGAGTTTGGCCTTTAGTTTGGTGAAGACGTGTGTGTGAGGTCACTGGGAGGAGACTTCCTGTCTGCTGAACTCCAGACACAGAACAGTGAGTGATGTCTGTGTCCTGATGTGGATCTGTAGTGAGATGCAGTTATGAAGTGAAACGGTCACAGATCAGTGGCTTGTTACTGGATCTTGTGATGCAACATGTGAGCATCCCTCCACTGGGAGTCAATGATCATTACGATCCAACCGGGGCAAAATACCAACATTTAAAGCTCTGTGCTTCATATTTGACTCTGAATATCTAATTTTTGTTCTATTTATACAAAGTTATGTAACCTGTTGGAAACTGAAGTGATTTATAAAAGTAGCTGTGAGTGAGTCATCAGGGAAATGGAGGTGGAGAGAGTCAAATAATGAGCAGTACTTCAGAAACTTTATCTCAAATTGTTTTGATGAAATAGTCCTTGAATGGGCAGACTCGAATAAAAAGCTCAGGATAATTCCCACAACAAAAAAATACATCACTATTTAAGAATGTACACTACTGTGTTCATCATTGTTTTACCAGAAAAAATTATTTTGTCGCAGCAGCAAAAACAGAAAAAAAGTACAGAGTGCAAGTGATGAGTTGAAAATAACTGTAAATTAATATAGCCCCAAAACACAAAGTCAAAGGGGACATATGGAAAATCCACTTTTTAAAGTCTTTTATATGAACTGTTTGGGATTTGGTTGCCTCCAACCCCACTGACTGTGAGATTTTAAAACCACCTCATTGTTGCAAACTTAAAACAGCAATTCTGGAGTCTGATATATTGTGACGTATACCGTGGAGCAGTCTGACAGACCCTACATTAGCCAATCCCTCCACAGTATCCCACGTGGTCTCCCACATTCTGAAGCGTAGGATCCGCCTTCTTGGATTTGTCTGTTACAAGAGAAGTTTGCTGCGACATGAGTGAATCCAAAACTCGGTTTTAGGTTGTAAGAAGCTACACATTTCATTAGACAGGCTGCAGCCCCATAGTGGAGCGGATTCATCTCATTTTCGATTTATCACGTTGAGCTGGTTTCCTGGTTACAGCGACGGCGTCATTACGTCAGTGTAGAGCAACGGAGCGGAGCATTAAAGCGACAGGCACCAGAAAACAGCCTGAGTAGACCTGAGGATGTTACCACTTTTCCACCAAACAAGAACTAGAGCTAATCCTGTGCTGGTGGTTAGTTGGTTCAGATCCCGTTTCTCCTATGAACCAGTTTGCTTTTCCACTGGCAAGGAGCCAAGTTACGGCTACGTCACCGTAAAAGGTCAGTACGTCACTGTTTAGGTGTTCCACAACAACCAGCCGCTAGCAAGCTAGCCGCTGTTGACAAACTACTGTTAACCTGTTACTATCAGTCCTTTTTTTAGCAGATATTCTAGTTACAACATGATTGAGTTAACAAAGCAGTGTTGCATTGCTATGTGCGGTATTTATTCTGTTTATTCTGGGGAATCACGATGTCCTTCCGGTGTTACGGATTAACTGGTGTTTCGATTAACTGCTGGTATCCAGATGCGCGGCTGTTGTTTCTACGGCTGTGGAGATGTAGGTGGCTGCACCGGTGCCTGTACAAAAAACCGCAATAGACAAGCCTTCTGCAAACTTGTTTTGTTGTTAATTATTTAATCAAGCATTCTTCAACATGAGCTTGAATTGTATCATTTCAGTGATCAGAAGTCCATATGACGGAGCAGCTCCCCCACTGTAATAATGCTTCAGTGGAGGAGCTGATCGCGTGCATACAAGTGCTGTTCCTGGTTTTACAGTCTACACTGAGATCCAGAGACAAAACATCCAAGTGTTAGTGGCTATTTCCATTACTCTACTCTTCTACTATCACTAGCTTCGTTTCCACCTCGCTCCTCCAGCCCCTGGTGTAGTCGGTGCTGAGCAAGGAAGTGGCGCTGGACTTAGCCCCAGGTTTAGCAGCTGGGTTCGGTTCTCGCGGCGGTGGAAACACAACAAACTGGGGCTAAGTCAGGAACTGGACCCGAACTAGCACTGGAACCAGCTCGGTGGAAAAGGGGCAGATCGTTTTTGAAGCAGATAAAATACAAAGTGGAGGTTCACCAAGAAACTTCACAGACATGTTGTACTTATTTAATCTCTCCCGAAAACCAGTGTAATAAATCTCCTCTAAGTCTCTTCATACTTCTTCTTGTCACATATGACCCCCGCCTCCCACTTCAGATCCTTTAATATAAAATCTATTATTGGCCTGAGGCAGTAAAACTGTCCAGTGTGTTACAACATAAACAAAGGGAACAGTCATAACTTGTTTGATCATCTCATCACCCTCATTGTTCCTTTTATATTGTGGTGTGTTATTGAGTAAAAGACCTGACTGCTGCTCCCATCATGACTGTTGGGACACTGTCTGTGGTGTGGGCAAAGCTCGGTTATGACTCTGCAACCACAACTTCAGGAAACAATTTACTGTGGAGGTAAAATAACCAAAAATAATAACCAAAAATACTACAATCAAAGCAACTGGACTGAAAACATGTTGCAGACAAGTGATAGTCCAGTCTGGTCCAGTCCAGTCCAGTCCAGTTCATCAGTGTTTGTACAGTTTAATAAATCCAACCTTTGTAAATGTTTTATGATGAGGTGTTGACATATCTGTAGGATCCAACTGTAAATCTTTATACTCACAGATGAGTTACTCAGCCCACCTTGTTTAAATGCATTGGACAAAATAATAGAAACAGTCAGTACAATGCAGCACAGTTCAGCAGCGGCATCAGATCAATCAGGGAGTTTGATATAAAGTTCTTCAATAATTTAAACTAAAACTCTATAACCATCAGTAATGTTGGATTAATGCAGATCTGCCTTGTTGGATTGTGGGTAAGTGCATCTAATAGTAAACTGCTCATTCTTATTTAATTGGATTTCAAGATGTTACCAAATTACCTACAGTTATATTTGAAGGATCATTTTGTTTAATTTGCTCTTTTTAATAAAATCACAGTGAATAAACCTTTTTTTTAAGTTTTAAACTACATCACACTTTATGAGATTTATTTGACCATTGAAGGATTAAATTGAATTCTTAGGTTTGAGCCTTGAAGGTTACGACTGCACTTCCAGTTTAATGTTAACAGCAAAGTTACAGTTTAATTTCAAGGTGGAAGAACCTGCCTGAGGAGATAAGACATCAGTGACACTTCTTAAAACCTACTTTTATATTTTTACTTTAATGGGATTCATATTAAATGCTTTATTTTCATTCACTCTTATTTTTCCTTTATGTTCCACATTTTCTTTGATGTCTCCTGATGTGTCCTCTTATTAGTTCTCCCTTTGAGTTTTAATCAATTTTTACTTTATTGTTCAATCTTGTTTTTTTATTTGTATTTATTCTTGTTTCATTGTATTGTTTTTTTATCCTTTTAATCATTGTTTTGCCTTATTTCATAGTGTTATATGAATAAAGTTATTATCTTTATTGTGTCTTGTGTCCAGTTCTTGAGTCTGTTTTATTTAGTATTTTCTCTTATTTCTAATGATGTTCAGATCCAGTCCTGTGTGTGTTGTGCTGTCTTCTTGTTGTCATCTCTGTGATGATGTTATTCCCATCAGCTGCTCCTCTGGGCTGTGCCAGTCCTCCTCTTTAAATGACTTGATGTGATCCTCCTGTTGGCACTTGCTGTGATCCTCGGAGGAGTCCTGAGTCCTTTACGCACAGAGCTACACGCACCACGAGCATGAAGACTGTCGGCTGGAGTATTCTGATTTTATCCTGTGCCTTCCTGGCCTCAGGTAAAGATAAAAAAAATCCTCAGATTACGAGTGTTTTGATATTTTATTTACCAGATAATGACGGTGGTGATCTGTCCAAAAACCCAGCTCAGAAACCAAAGAAGAAGTGCTCCGCACCTGTGGAGTATCCGCACACGGCTCTGGCGCAGAAGTACCGCGGCAGAGAGGAGTTCCTCAGCGGGGACAAAGTTTATTACAACTGCGCCGAGGACTTCACTCCCATCAGAGGACTCCGAGCGGTACAGTGTGGGGACAATGGACAGTGGACCAAGCTCAGTCTGAAGTGTGAGAGTAAGGATATGGATCATCTACTGGTGATAAATCATTTCAGTGATAAAGGGATGAAGAGATTTTTACTAATTAAATTGAAGTAATAGAGATATTCAGTGATTATTATTATTTTTAACTAAATAAAGCAGCTCGGAGCTCTGTAGCTCCCCCTGCTGGTCTTGTGGGTTATCTGCACATTATTCTGACACCTGTGTTCAGTATTTAACCTCCTGAGATCACAGCTTTTGTTTGCATTTTAGATTTAATTTCTCTTTTTTATTTTGGATTGTTTGGTTCCAATAAGTAGAACAATTAAGCATCGTCTTTGAACAGAAAGTAGTTGTAATAATAATACGATATTTAATTGATTTTTGGGCTTTTGCTACCACTAGAAGAAAGAACAGTGTCCACAAACGAGGACGACTGTTTGATGTTAGGAAAAGTGAAGTATGAACAGTAGAAACCTGAAATGTAATGGCCTCGTATGAGGATCTTCCTCCTTCTTCTTCAGCTTCTTCAAATTCTTCAAATTCTTGTACTTCAAATTCTAGAAAAAAAAGTAGATTTCTTTCCAACGAGAAAGTAAAAAAAAAAAAACATTTCCAGATTTCAACCAAAATACCAGTGAGTTTGGTTTGTATTGTGTGACTGTAGCAGATCCAAAAAGAAACAGTAGCGAGAGCATTATTTGAAATGAAGGTGGTGGGAATTAATTAAAGTAAAAACATCTGTTTAAAGTAGAAGAGTTGAACCTGCTCTGATCTGATCCTGTCCTGACTCTGTCCCTCATCCTTCTCCCACCAACGTATTGATTTAAGTTGAATCAGAATAAGTTCCAGTTCTGAACGTCCCTGCTGCAGGTTTGATCTGAGGGGTGGTCACTGTGGGAGTCTGTCCTTCAGGACTCACCTCATCCTTTCTGTATAGTGCAATGGTCCGGTCACACAGCAACATAGTAGAGATGAGAAACATTGTCCCATCCAGGACAGACGAGGTGGTTGGTTTGTTTGTTACAATAATTTACAATGAAACATTTGAAAAAGTCAGAATTTCTTTTTATTTAGACTTTCATCAAACAGTTTTACTATATTTCACCAAAAAAAATCAATCCTAAAAATCAAGTCCTATGCACACATTTCCATCGAGCCCTATTTTACACTAAAGCTGTTAACAAATAAAACTGTTGCAATGTGAAAGGTGAGCAGAGCTGTATGTGTTTTAAAATCCCTGAATCTGACGGTATTTACTGTCTATAACTCCACTAATGACTGCACTGGAGTATTGTCCAGCTCAGCTTGGTAGACGCCAACATGACATCACAACATGATGTGGTTTCCTCTGTGACTGCAGCAGTTTTCTGTTTATTTAAAACTCACCTTTAATTCTTACTGGACTGTTTTCTGTCTCCCTGGTTAACGTCTGACAGAGAAATCCTGCGGCAACGCTGGAGATCTGCCCAACGGATATTTCCAATATGAGGGGAGTACATTCGTGGGGGAGAAAGTTTATGCCATATGCAACGAGGGGTGAGTTTTATCTCCATTAATTCATGATAAACTTTAAACTTAGACACTGGATGTGTGTTTGACTCCATCTCCATTATGACAGATACACTGTGAAAGGACTGAACTACAGGATATGCAAGGCGTCTGGATGGAGCGGTGACTTCCCGGTTTGTGAAGGTGAGCAACAGGTTAAATACGCTGTCATCAGTATTTCTTATCCTGTAGTTGCAGTAACTGTTCAGTGGGGGCTTTACGTGGGCGGGTTGTTAAGAATGAGTAACTACTTACACAATGTGATGTATATTGAAGGTGTTTAGTTTAATCCCTTCATTGATTTGATCATATTTTCCATCTTACCAATATGTGTGCAAATAAACATTGACTTGTTCAGAGTGACGTCAGACTTTATTCAGGTTTATGTAGCAACACATTCATTGATACAATATGTTCAGTGGGATATTCATGCAACTTCCTGCTTTGCTTTATTTTAGAGGGAAAGTGTAAAAATGGTTGAAAATGGTTTAAACTCAGCAAAATCCAACAGTGTAGATAAACAGAAACATTACTGTGACTTTTTATTATCACATATGCTGTACTATAGTTTTAATTATTGACATACTACACTGTGGCAAATTGGTTTTATGACACTTCACTGTTGATTTTTTTATTTTTTTTATTTTTTTATTTTTTCTTTTTTAATATACATACTACATTATGGATTTTTTTATGACATACTATATAGTTTTTAACCAGAGAATTGTAACCTACTATATTTTGGTATTTGTTTTCTAACATACTATGTTAAGCCCTTGTTATGGCATCTTAAACTAGAACATTTGATATGACTAATATTGTAAAAGTCTATTTTACTATGACATATATGACAAATAACACTGATTTATAACATACTATGATAGCATCTTTTAAAATATAAAACTATGTATAATGGCCTTTATCTTTATGGCATCAATACTGTAGCATTATTTATAAGGGGTGGCAGTGGCTTAGTGGGTTGGGAACCAGAGGGTTGTTGGTTCAGCACTGGCGAGGGGCCGTTGAGCAAGGCACCCGGTCAAGTGTGTGTGTGTGTGTGTTTGTACTGTGTGCAGCATGCTACAATGACAAAATGAAGCTTGCTTGCTTTATTAGGTAGTATTGTATTGTCACATATGGCATTTTTTAAATTACATACTATACTGTGCAGTCTTTACTTTTTCCCAGGAGTGAATATTTTCTTGGATATTTGCAGAATTAACTTTCCTGTATATATGAATATTGGTACATTCTGCTGACTTTTGCTTTAATGTTTAAAACTTCAGATGCAGGATTTTCTTTTAGAATCAGTACTTCCTCCACTGACCATCATCCGCTGCTTTGTTTGATTTAACCCTTGTACGCCCCCGGGGGTCTCCTCGTACCCCGCCTCCTATGCTCTTCGGGGTATGAGGAGACCCCCGGGGGCGTACAAGGGTTAAATGTGTCTCTCTTCCAACACACCTGATTCAAATGACCTGGATCGTTATCAGGCTTCTGCAGAGCTTGATGATGAGCTGGTCATTTAAACTCCCAATAATAACAGTTTTTATAACTCCAATATGGACCGTCTCACATTATTTAGCACGGCACAGATTCAAAACATTTTATAGGTTGTAAAGAACTGAAAATGGTCATTTGCTGAATTTGCACCATCAGGAGCCATATTTACTGAAATGAAAAGTTATTTCAATCAAAAATATCTGAACAGGCAGAGTTACATGTGGACATAGGAGCCCTTTTTTGATATCACCTTTACAATTCTTGCATCCACTGAACTTGTGAGTTTTTGGAGAGTTTCTGCTTGAATTTCTTTGCAGGATGTGAGAACAGCCTCAGAGCTGCTGTTTTGATGTGCCCTGTCTCCACCCTCATAGATCTGTTGCATGATGCTCCACCATGAGTTTCTCTGTTTTTATGCCCATTCAGCCACCCCTAAACCAATAATCACAAGCAGAAACAGTTGGAGGGGCCCAGAAACACATGAAGACTAATTTTCAAATTTATTGATGTGCCATAAAACCTTGGATGGTCCTGATGGATGGAGTAGTGGATGATTGGTGGATGGCCACCATGTCCCAACAAGGATGTGACGTCAGCAAGGAGGTGGCAGAGTCATGTTTTGGGCGGGAATCATGGGGGGGAGGACAGGAAGGTGTGAAAGTGACCTCAGCAAAGTCCATAGAGTTTCTGATTCACCACTTTCTTCCATGGTACAAAAAGAAGACCTGTGCTTTCTACAGCAAAATCCTCTTCATGTATGACCATCATGTATCTCATCTTCAAAGTACACCTCTCTGTCATTGGCTGCTTTGGGCTGCTATGCTATCACTATGATGCTATGGCTATAGCATACTATGACTATGAGTATAGCACTATC
>OOFC01013966.1:0-16883 GCA_900323345.1 Pseudochromis fuscus
ACGAGCTTCGTGCCGCCGATACATTTAGCCTCGTCACATCAGACCCGGTCAGAGTGGACGACATGAAACTGTTCGAATAAATTCAATAGCGGCTTATAGACAGGTGCGCTCAATAGTCCGGAAAATACGGTATATCAATTCAAAAATTTCAAATTGTGGGTATTGATTTTCTTTTTTTTTTTCAAGATTAAAAGGCAGAAACACAAGTGAAAGAAAAAAGATTTTTTCACAACACAGAGGAGATGTTAGGACATGTGTATGCATGTGCAGCATGTTGTGGTATTTCAACATGTGCACACAGGCATACACAGAAAAGAGCACAACACAGAGACCCACAAACCTTAAACGGGGTAGGAGTGAAAGGGTTAGTTGGGGAGAGGCGGAGGACAAGTCTACTGTGACTGTCACCCTCCTACAGAGAAGAGAAAAAAGGGCACCAACTTTAGCAGACAACACAATCCTGACAGATCCCTACATCTATTCACAGACATACGCTACAGCTGACAACATATATTGGTGTGAAAAGGTGAACAAATCTACTCTTAAAAAAAAAAAAAAGAAGTACTGCAGTTGTGATTGAATTCTTATATTTCAAACCCGCTTTGTATTGCAGTGGAAAGTTGACTGCGAAACTACGACAAATACACAACACTGATAGGTGTTGTCAGCACGGGGTAATTGGAAATACCAACCTTGTCCTTGTTGTCCCTCGTTACGGCTGCGGCTCGCTCCTCGCCGGAGTCTGTTATCGATGACTGCTGAGTTTAAGACAGACGTGCAGGTAAATCACTCCGCTCTCCACCACACAGTAACAATAAGGACTCTCAAATTAATTTATGTCACGTATGTGGGAGCAGATTCATAATATCCACTTCAATGTCACCAGATAGTGAATGATACTGTATCATGCTGCCGAGAGAGTAATCCTATAAATATTAATAAGCTAATACAAAGTGTTTTGAATGACTCATGCACAATATGCTGTGTAATGATAAACCATCTGTTTGTTTTGTGTTGTTTTTTTTACTACTGAAGAAAAATCCATATTCTCTGAAAGAAAGAAAAACTTCTTCAGCAAACTTGAAGCTTGGCAAAAACACATGAAGAGCTGAAGCACACACACTCACACACACACTTAAACATGCCAAAACATTGATGTGCGGAGTGGAAAAAGCCTGCCGGCACCACATGCCCATCCAAGCTTGACCATTTCTTCCCAATGATGGAGCTCTTAAAAGGCTTCGCCAGAAACTCTGGCATCTTGAAAAAAAGACGCTGCAGTTTTTACAGTACTTCACAACACAGTATTTTGTGTTGACTGCCGACTGTCTAATCAAGTTGTCTTTTCTTACATTGGCAATGAGGCACTTGGGACAATGTTTGAGGGATAATTGGAAAAAATTGCCTCTCAAAGCTGGGGACAGGAGGAAAATAAAAAGCACTTACAGTAAAAGCCTCTGCTATGATTTTACTTTGTGCTCGGTGCAATGGAGAGACAAAGCGAAGCGCAGAAGGAGAAGTAAAAATAAACATAAGCTAACTGTGGAAGGAAAAGTGTAGGCGCACAAACAAATGCAGAAATAGAGCGAATAGTTTGGGAAAATAATTTTTTATATCTGACAGCAGAGGTTTACCATAAAATGTATTTGCTATCCTGACACCATAGGATGTATAATAGGAGGTCAGCCATTGGTTTAGAGGACAAGAGTTTTGCATTTGAACGTCGCCATGTTGGTTTTTTTGGAGCAGGAAGTGACCATATTTGGATATGAAGGGAGGATTGAGGAGGCGGGTCTCACCCTTGTAACTGAGGATGCTGCCCAATGTGTATGAGACTTGATTAATAAAACAAAGCATGCCCCTACATATCTACTTTTTTATGAATTGCTTTCAGGTAGTCCACCAGAACACTAAGAGGAAGAGTGGTCTTGAGCTGATGACATCACAATGACTTGTGATGTCATTTTTTTAATTGAAGTCATATACTGTTTATAGAAATGGACAATGGCAACCAAGTCTCCAAAGTGAGGACAATTCACAAACATAAAAAAGTGCAATACCACTGATGGCCACTAGATGCTGGCTCCAAAATTTGTCATTTTCAATCAGGAAAAGATAGTACTTCTTTCACAAGTCACTGTGATGTGTTTAGCTAACATCAGCTCTTGTTGTTAGTGTTCTGGTGGTCCATCGGAAAAAGAAAAAAATCACAGTCAAGACGTTAGATGCGTCCATGTGTACAGCAATAAATACAAATGTGAACAACCATAAAAACACATCGAGATCTTCTGGCCAGATAGGCGATAACTGTGCGGCCCGGACGTTGCCATAGCGACATCGAAACACAAGTGAGGTCATCGGAATACAAACGGACAACACAGACGTTCATGTGTTCACACCTATGTATGCTGAAACCAAATGTGAACAGGGTGACACACATTAGGTAGCATCCTCGGGATCAAAGGTCAGGCCCCACCTCCTAAAACCAACATGGCGACGTTAAAATCCCAAAAACGCATGTCCACAAACCAACAGGTGACGTCACGTTAGCTTCATCTATTCTGTGTACAGTCAATGCTTGATACTGACTGAAATTCCCCTGTGTGGTCAACCTACATGTCGACTGGAACTGAGTAATTTGCAGCGTTTAAGCCACACACACACCCACACACACACACGTGCAGGCTTTCTTTCATCCTCTTCTTCACTCACGCCGTGCAGCTTGTTAACTCAATTTTCACAAGTCACAGCAGTGCAGGTCAAGTGAAAGACACACCCAAACACAGACAGGCAGACACAGGGGCAGCGGTCTAACCTGAGGGAGGGCAGGCACTAAGTAGGTTTGATTAGTGCAGCAAAGGTTCGACCCACGGTGGCTATTTAGCTGCAGAAAGGGCAGGGGCGGCTTCTAAAAGCAACACAAGACCAAAGAGCTGACAACATGACGAATATTTAATATGACGGCTGAGCCTTTTCTGACAAAATTGAATCGGAGGCCGTCCAGGAGAGACAAAAAGGAGCAGGGGGGGAGTGTATGGAGGACAGAAACACCTCAGGTTTTTATTTAAATGAGGAACCATTAAGGCAAGCCGTTTCCTTGGGGACAGCCATTTCTTTTAAACAAAAAAAAAAAAAAAAAAAATCGGAGGAAAAAAGCTTCTTTGAAACTTCGTTTAACAAAATGTTTCAAAGATTCCTTCAGGCTATCTTGAGATTATTCATTGCTTACAAGGAGAGGATTTGAGCCTTAAAGGGAAGCAGTGTGAATATACTGTTATGCTCTCTAGGTGGCCCCCAGTGGCTGCACTTTAAAACGGGTCTGCCTATCAGACAGCATCCAGTCTGTTTCAGGTGATTCTAACCATTCAGTGCATTGTTATGAATTTCACTTACCAGGATAACATTAGTAAATTGTAATGATGTCTTTCCCAAAGCTTCAGAGGCAAAAACACATGCAGAGTTTTGGATGTTGTAATATAAAGTATACCACCTTTACACATGGAGAGGCTAAAATGATTTAATCAGCATGTTTGGTTTGATTATCATTTCTTAAATACACCCTTGGACTCTTTTCTCTGTGTCCTTTTGAAGCTACAGTTTCTTAGTAACCGCTAAAGGCGTGTAACTATTTCTTTTTGTTCGAATGTTGTTGTTTTGAAGATGAATAGAACTCCATTTGATGTTTGCAACAATTTATATTCAACATCTCTTTTTAGATTCCATCACCACTACAATAAAGATAAATAGATCATTTAATGTCTACAGTTTTCATTGTCAGTTGGTTTTTTTATTGATGTTGAAATTCGCTACTCCATTGTATTTGAGAAAACTCAAAAAAGTCCCTGATACTGTGTAGTGTATGACGAGTACCTTTATAAAAAGATAGTAATGAAATTTTAAGAACGCCTGTGGTTATACTGTATTAAAAATCTAGTCTGTATGTGTAATACAGCTTTTAAAATATTCGCCATCGCAAGTGACCAAATTGATTTTCCTACTTCCTGACCATTTGATTAAAAACATCTCGGGGGTCATGTCTCTGTTAAGGTTAGATTCCTCTGCGATGGATAATAGAAAAGGATGTCTGCATATTAAATTTTTGTCTCTCCCAGAAGGAATCTCCAATTCTACTTTGTCTTTATTTCCATAAATGCACACATTATGTGTACATCAAAGTCAAAGATGCAGTTAAAAAGAAAGACCCAGCTAACAGTCGAGGAGGAAAAAAGGAGGCAGGAGAGATATCCGAGAGGCAACTAAGATTAAGTGTGATGGATAGCTGATGCAACAGAAATGAGGGAGACAAAAAGAGAAAGACGGATTACCTGACATGTGGGATGTGGCATGCATGTGAAAGCGACGGTGTGTTTCTCTACAGCAGGCGATGGAGCTGGGATATATATTGACTCAGGCTGAGAGAGCAGCGTGGAGGAACAGAGATGGAGGTTTTGAGGCAACTCATAATGTAGTAACTGTAGTTTACACTCCTCTTTAAAGGACTTCTGAGCTGGACCAAGACAAACAATGCAAAATGCTTAAAAGCTCTGCAGAGTTATCTGTGGGTGCATCACTACAAGGATCCCCCCTCTTTTATTATTATTATTATTATAAAACTACTGATTACAGCAGCTTTAATATACTTCTTGCCCTCTTGGTGTCCTTCTCCTGCATGTGTTACATTATGAGTTGCTACATCGCTTAATGAGTAACCAGAATGTTAGGGGGAAAGCATGTGGGAATATCTGGTAGATAACAATGCACGAAAAGTGATTGACTGTGAGAGATCTGACACTGGAGCCAAGCCAGTAGCAGCCCCAGCAGGAAACTACTTAGTCATGCTTTAAAGGCCTGAGGGCACTTTCAAACAACAAACGATCTTGTTGATATGGGGATTCTCAATGAGCGTCTCTTTTAAAGGTTAAAACTTGCTAATATATTTATTATGCCACGCAGGGTTTGTTGTCGCTCTCATTAAAGATTTCGAAATGACTTTGAACATGAAAACAGCCCAGACAGCACAGGGGGTTGTATGTTGGACGTTTTAGCGTTTGAAAGTGCCCTAAATGGCCTGTGCAAGATGCATTAAAGTTTTACAAGAGGTGAAGAAGAAGCTACAGTGAGAGGAAATAGCGACCTTTATATTACGAGGTAGTTACTAGCAATTTGTTTGGCGCTATCGTAGGGACTTACCCTGGGCCTGTGGATAATACTCTGCACCAGGAAGGAGACGGGGTTGCCTGCTCGTCGTATGGCCTCCACTGCCTCCTCGTGACTAGCATCCCTGAGGTCGACTCCATCCACCTGAAAGAGACACAAAAAGAAATCTCAAATGTGTCTTCATAAGGATCTGGAAGTTATTTAGCTCTGACTGTGTCCTCAGACGCTCCTTTACCTCTACGATCCTGTCTCCGGTCTTCAGGGTCCCGTTCTGTCCAGCAGGACTGTCCTCCAGGATGTGCTTGATAAAAATGCCCCTCATCACTTCCCCGTTGCTCAGCCGGCTGCCCATCCCTCGTCCTCCCACGATGCTGATCCCCAGGGACTTGCCCGGCTCGCGGAAAAGCTCCACTCTGGGGAAGGTACCAACATTCGCTCGCTGCGTTTTCACAATTTTCACTTCAAAGCAGTGACACTTGTGGTGATGTGGTATGTTTACGAAATTAAATTAGGAGCTTAGACACAACATGTTGTACCCACTTTCTCGGCTGGTTCCAGTTGCTGTAAGTGGCGCTCTCCTCTCCCTCGCCGTCCTCTCGCTCAGGGAGGTTAGGGATATCTCTGAAAGTACAACACGGAGGGAAAAAAGTTTAATGAAGCTCATAAAAAAAAAAGATTGTGATTGTAAAAGGTCTTGAGGCAACAAACAAATAATACATTTTGATTTAAAAGGGATCTGTGGAGGATTTGACCACTAGGGGCACTGTGGAGCAATGTTTTTACAATCAGCATTTAGAAAACACACATGCACAGGTTGTATACTTAGAAATAGAAATAAAAAACACCATAAACATTCATTTGGAGCCTCAACATGATGATAGTATTACTGTGGTAAAGTATAATAACGTACTTTGGAAGTGGAGGTGGAGGTGGAGGTGGAGGCGGAGGTGGGACTGGAGCTAACTCGGTGAAGACATCATCTTTAGCTTGTTCTAGGCTGGTCTTGTATTCCTCCAGATACTCAGCTGGGACATATGTAATGCTGAACACACACACATACACACACACATGCACAGAAATGAATTAAACTTCCATCTTTAGAAACTTCATTACCCTCCTCACTGGTTATTACGTCCCTATTCGGTACAAACTCTAAAAAATAAAAGTCTTACACCTATTGTACCTTTCTCATTAAACAAATAAAGTTATTTTAAATCTGCTCATTTACATTGAGAACTTTATATACAGCACTGCAGGGACACTGAGCTCAATCTATTCTCCTTATCATAAGCCCTCTGAGAGCTAACTGCTAAAAACAGATGTTTACCTTCATACGTGTCTGAGCAAATCAAGTCTTCTTCACCTATTGTGTGAAGAACATGTGACAAATCCCAAGTATCTATTACTGCTATTATTAACTGAGGAGCAGACTTTACTTATGAACAGGATCTGACACCCGTACATCAGCGATGCGTACGACAGGATCTGACACCCACTTACAGACCTATCTCCAAACAGTTCAGACTGAAGTTTATTCTGAAGGGCACATTAACACATCTGAGTGAAGCTGACAGATCTTCAACAGATGGGTTGATTTGGTTTTATTTTAAAACAAGGCGGCATGCAGACAGAGGAAAATGAATCCCAGTGAAATGATGAAACAGATGAGTCAGTTCATGATGAACATCACACCAGGCAGTGAGGGACACGGCAGATGCTGAAATACCAATGATATGGATGTATACAGAAGACAGTGAGTGGTAGAAAAAGATGGTGTTAATCATGTTAGTCGGATAATTAAAAGAAAGTAAGTAAGCGGCGAGTTAAGTGCAGTAGATAAGTGAAACAGTCGATCAAGATTTATCCAGATGTGTGTGTTAAGATGGATTCTGTTTAGGTTTTAGGTGAAAAACCCAAATTATATTGGTTAATACTAAAGTTAATCACTGGATCTGATTGATTAAAACAACATCTCAAGAAAATCTTTCAACAAAATCTCTGTTGTTGTTTTTTTTTTTTTTATTTGGACACACAACAAAAACACTTTGTAATCTTTCTCTGGATAAAACTCTTCAATAGACTGCAATGAAGTCCGGCAGCAGATGGAGAGAACGGGAGGAAGAAGAAAAAAAAACCAAGATGGCAGCTTCTTGCTGAAACACCACCGGTGTGAAAGTTAGTCATACTCACACATAAAATGGGCACAGATCGTCCTCAGGTGCACAAGCAGATCTAGAATGTGAAGAGTTGGCTTTTATGCACCGGAGCTAACACACTGCCAAGTTTTAGTTCGGCAAGCAGAACTCGTCAAAACAACACATCCAATTTACTTGTAGGGTGAACTTCTATTATAAGAGGAGAGTTTCCTTTTGTTAATTCTGCTTTTAGAAATACTGAGGAACACTTGCATTTGTAAAAGCTTCCCAGACTCTGTTAAGGGGACTCATTAACACCCAAGGATGCAGAGCTAAAGAAGATTTCATGCACTTAAAAGTCAAATTTACCGCAAAATACTTAGAATTATGAGCATATGTGCTTACAGAAAATCACACAAACCCAACAGTTAGTTAAATATTTACTTTTATTCTGCATTGAGGGGATGCTTGTGTTTAATCCTAAGCTTTACATAAAAAAAACAAATGCACTTGAGAGCCTTGAGTTCTTTGGTTTTAAGATAAAATCATATTTTTCTGGTGTAAAATATTCAATTAACTGTCCAATCTTTTGTTGTGTTTCAGTAACATGCACTTGCCGTTTAGCTGTGCTCTCTTACCCCATGTCTGGTCCAATCAGAGAGTGTCTTCTGAGCATGGCACGTGCCTGGGCGTTCGTCATGTTGGCAGTGGGCTCTCCGTTGATAGCCAGGATGAGATCGCCGACCCCCAGACGTCCGTCACGGCTAATGGACCCTCCGTGGATGATGCTACGGATCAGCATCCCCAAACCATCTTTCATTGCGCTCACTGTCATCCCTTTAAGGAAGATCGTTACAAATTGTTACGCAGTTGATCAATGATACTCTCAAAAACTTTTTCAGCTCTAAAAAAACCGTCTTAATTCCCCCAAAATATTTCCAGAAACTGTCGAGGTGTTTGCAGATTTCCTTTTCATATCGCCCTCAGTGGGATGTGGACTTATATACCTAGAGACCCGTCTACCGTCGACGAAGAAGAAGAGGCATGCGAGACAATTAATTTGCACATATGTTCGTATATTTATCCAGCTGGGGAACAATAGACGGGAAGCTAAATTTCAAACTCCCTCAGTGTGCGGTAGTTAATTTGCAAAGATCATAAAATATCATCAGTGTTGTGTATTTAAAAGTGGATTTTGGATCTTCAGTGATATTTGGTTAAAAGGAAAGAGGAAAGATTTTATGCAGAATATTGCGATCGACCAACAAATAAAAAGCTTCAAAGAGGAGAAAAAAAGCAAAATGAGAGACGGGGAACTGAAGATTTTAAACACCTATTTGTTTTAGAAGTTCAAACTTAGTATTCTCTGAGCCAGTAGCAGCCCCTTGGGCAGGTTTTGAAATGCAAATACTCTGTATAGCAATGGAATTACCCTTTCTGAGTGGGAAACAGCCAAAAATGGTTTCTATCATTATCTTTTTGCTTTTTTTTTTTGTTTGTTTTTTTAATAAACCACGAGACAAAACTAAAAGGCCAAATCCGCCTTTCAATCCTGCCACCTCATTAACACTTCTGTGAAGGATGAGAAGCAAATAAACAAAAAGAAACAAATAAAGGAAGAAAATGAACACGGACCGAGGCTGG
This sequence comes from Pseudochromis fuscus, assembly GCA_900323345.1. Taxonomy (NCBI): domain Eukaryota; kingdom Metazoa; phylum Chordata; class Actinopteri; family Pseudochromidae; genus Pseudochromis; species Pseudochromis fuscus. The sequence continues at coordinate 8,937 of OOFC01013966.1, forward strand.
AGTTGCCCTTGACAACTGTGATGGTCCTTTCAAAATTGCTCCCTGAGGTCAGCCCTCCTTCGTCGCCGTCGTCTGTCGATTCCTTCACGCCGGCCTCCTCGTCCTTGAAGGTGATAATTCAACAAACTTATTCATGACAGTAAATGAAAATATTAGGCCAGATTCCAAACAAAGCGGGGTCTCTGGAGAAATAGGTGGGTGCAGCAATTTGGATGTGAAAATGAATTTTAAAACAAATAGGCTTAGAAAGTTGTTTATCTGGCATTTGAAAGGAGTCTCTGATGATTATTTTCTCGCTGTTATAATCCACCTAGAAATATCTGTGATGTTCATGCCATGGCGGTGACTAATTCTCATTCATCAGCTACACAGAATACTTATTGCTCATCTTATTTTCTCCATGACTCATCACATGTTAAATCCTCCAGATTGATTATTTTACCTTTATCAACATATCTCCAAATGAGATTGCAGGCTCCTTTTGATAGTGAAAGGAGTCCACAGGTTCCTCCTGTGCGTTAGACCCGCTCCCCATTTCTGCAAACGGGCTGTACGAGTTCGAGCGCTCCTCTGGTTGCTCTGCGCTCGGGTGCGGTGCCAGGTACTGATCAGAACCGCTCAGGATGGCGTTAAAATCTGGGAGGTGTCCCGTCAACCTGGGAGGAGTGTACGACTTCTCCGGGGAGAACGCTTGAGTGTTTTCTGCGAGGCTGGACGACGCTGCAAAGCAGGGATGCTCCTCCAACAGGTTCAAACGAGCTGTCAGCTGCAGTAAAACAAAGCACGGCGGCTGAATGAACAGTCTGCTCTGTTAGTTAGACAACTGCCCAACAGGGAGGATCCATCTCGCTCAGCCGCCATCCTGCCCTCCTTGTAATGAGCCATAGAAAAGCCTTCGGTGGCCAATAGAAAGCGGCATAAATTACTGGCGGTCTTGAGTGCGAAATCCACAATATGTAGTTTTATTATAACAGCATTTAGGACTTTATTGGAAGCAGACTGGCTGGTAATGAATCCCAGCAAGACATCCCCTTTGGGAGCCAGAACAGAAGTAAGTACAAAAAAGTTCAAATATGCAAATATATAACGCAAGTGGGACTCAATAAGCAGGAATAAAACAGGAAACAGGAAGTTTAATTGAAGTAATGCAGCACTATAAGCGCTGGGTGGACTATGCTGTGACATCTAGAGTCTGCTTTGTCCATTTCTATATACGATCTGTGTTTTCATGCAGAGCAGAACTGTTGAGAGAATCATTTTAAAAAAAAGCGCCATCTCTTTCTGCATCACTGGCTGTGACTCGGAGGCAAACTGACACTCTGGTGACCTTTAGAGGCGTAAACAGGTGAGGACCAGAATGCAAAAAGCAAGTCCGGTCCATCATTTATTGCCACTGATGGACCAAATCTGCGAGATACGAGATTTACCAAACTTGTTGTGTCTCTCTGCAGCTTATCATCACAACAGGACTAAGCTGTCTGGCCTCAAACAAACAAAACATTTGAAATCTGTTTTGTGAAATCCCCCAATTCTCTAAAATGCCACACGTTGCTGTGTTATGCTATAAATTACTCAGGAAGGACCCGCAAATAAGGTCAGCGGTGACCTTTGGGAAGCTCACAGATTCCCTCAGGAACACAGTTAGTCTGCCCTTTGCTCTTCTCTGTTTATTTTCTTTATAATTTAATATCCATTTGGGGAGTTGCTGTTCTTGGGGCAAAAAAGGAAGAAAAAAAAAATCAGGTGTGGCTACAGCCCTCATCTAACAACAGTGTTATAGTTTCTGCCTTAACACAGGAAAAAAAAAAAACATGCCTCATGACATTTTGGCTCTAAATAAGACCAAAAAACAAGGAATAATGACTACATGCTGTACAGCTCATTGTGACAAAGGGCAGGGACTGCTGCACTTTAATGAAATGAATTAATTTCAAGTTGTGCTTCTGCTTTCAAATATAAAAGAAATGGTTGCTTACCTTAGGTGTGGATGAGTGCAGGTAGTCCAGGTCTGTGCTGCAGCTGCTGCCGTGCAGAGCGATCATGGAGGCCTGAAAGGTGTCGTCCTCCATCCCGGAGTAAGTGTGATCTAAGACTTTTTCATCAGACAGGTCTGCTTCACTGGTGTCAATCTGTTATAATGAATGAAAGTATCACTACACTAAACCGGCCTTTATTATTGAACTCTTTGGTGAGTCACAGACAGCTGGAGTTATCTATCCATCTACTCTATGATCCTAATGTCGCTACTTCTAGCTAACTACTGCTCATACAAAATTACTGACAATTAATTGTTAGAATACAACTTATAGAAGTGATTATGAACGAACAAACAGAAGCAATTATCACATGTTAAGTACAATCTGTTTTCCCTTTTTTCATTAGTTCTGATTTTCCAGTTTCCCCCAAAAGCTAACTAACCAATGCCGGCTCTGCTCGGTAAAGGATGCCCTCAGCCAGTCCTTCTTCCTCTCCTTCTTCAACCAAAATATTGTTGAAGTCAAATGAATGGATGGTGGATGATGAGGTTATTTCCTGTTCACCATATAGGTGTGGAGACTGGGAATATCCACATATTCCCTAGGAAAGTGGAGAAATTCTTTCAGTGTCTCCAGCTTTATGTACTTTAAGTTTAGTTTTTTATTATCTAGCACAGATAAATTAGTATGGAGTGGAGATGGAAAGAGATGTTAGAAATTATTGAGAAAGTGTAATGATCTCAGTCGCTCAAAAAGAAAACACTGTGAATTTTTTTTTTTTTTTTGAATGAATTATTAACTGAAAAGCTCTTAAACATTTCACATGTATTCTTTAAGAGCTCCCTGCATTGATTTTGTGTAGCATGCAGCCCAAAGAGATAAATGAAAGGAGGCATATTGGAGGATTATACTCGTCAGACTCAATTTTGAGAGGCAGTACAACAAAATACCCCTCAGAAGTACATTCCTACATACTGCAGGAGAGCTGGATAACTCCACAGAGGCTTCCCACAGCTCTGTAATCCAGCTAACCCTGGCAGCCCAGAGGTCTCACTGAGTAATCCAATAGCAGATTCAATACAAGAGCAATGCAGGTCTACAGCTGGAAGAATGCAAGCTGGGTTTTTTTTTTTTTTCTTGCAGAGAGAAACATCCCGTACAAAGAGCACAGGTGCCTGAAGCGATGAACATGCCGCTGGACAGACCTAATATTTTGACAGGTGCCCCCGATGTGTTTAAATGTACAAGAGGGTGTGTGTGTGTGTGTGTGTGGAAAATTCAATAACATAATAATATGAAACAAAGGGCACAGAGCATTTAAGGCCGGTCACCTCCTCTGAAAGAGCAGTGGGTGGAATGATAAACCAAGCAGCCTACCTCCACACTTTTCTTCCCTGCATGAAAAATTCAAGTCCGTGTAAGCCGAGCCCTCGTGACTGGATGCTAAGTTGTGTGATATAAAGACGGACTGACTCAAAACCCCACATACGTGCAGTGACAAATCCCCGACTGCTGAACAAATATTGCAGAAAAATCACAAAAGCAAGTATGAAACTCTGGCTAACCCCAACGGCTAGGCATCCTGAGAGGTTTAAAGCAGAAGGGAAAAGACAGAAGACTGATACTCCTGCTTACAGGCAGAGGTTTGGCGACTCCGATCTGGACCTTGCCGAGCTTGGCCCCCTTAAGGGCCTGGACGGCATCTTCCAGGCTGGCGTTCTCCAGGTTGGTGGCATTAACGTACATGAGGCGGTCTCCCGGCAACAACCTGCCATCCTTCTCTGCGACACCGTTGGGGACCAGAGAGCGAATTACAATCACCGTCTTGGCGGGGTCCAGAGGGTCCTGTGGTGAAGCCAGGCCGGTGACGACAACAGGTAAACAATCAAGTAACATCTATACAAGCTAATACTTCGCTAAAACATTTAAATAAAGTAAGAAATCTCATATCCCAACGATAAATTTGAACTTTTTTTTTTTTTATCATGAAACGTTTTGAGAAAGATTTCCCACCTGGTAATCCAAGATGCTGAATCCCAGTCCTCCTTCCCCCTTTTCGAGCTCGATATTCTGGATCTCCATCTCCCACATCGCCAAAGGAGATCCTATCGCCTCCTCAGTCGCGTTATCCTGTGTCGCTACCGCTGCTGCTGTGTTCACCTCTGAGTCTTCGGGAACCAGTACACCACTGAGTTCTATTTGATTCTGCAAAGAAAGGAAAAGCCCCAAATCGCTATGTAACACCATGCCTTCCTCACTTTTACTCCCAGCCCATAGGCTGCTACCCTCTAGTTGTGTTTCTGGCTCAGGTTTCTGGCAGTAGATAAAAGGGAAACATCTTTGGGATGCTAGGGCCTTAGTACATTATCACAGATAAAGCTAGAGAGATGAAAACCGCGTCCCCAAAGGGAAGCTGCTTTTGATGTCTCATATCTCTAGCAAATGTTGTTGGCTGCTGCTGAGGTATTGCTAGAATTGGTCTTAATAAACTTTTAGTCTCCTCCCTGCTTATCGCTAAGTCTTAATCCATCACGGCGGGCTCTGTGGAAAGCCAATGGAGCGATTGACAGCGAAGCTAAGCTAATAATGGTTGATGGGTTACAACGGAGAAGGAGGACTTGAAGAGTATCGCTCTCCAATCATATCGCCGTGCTGTATGGGCAGGGAAGCATGTTTCATGATGCATGTCAGGGAGAGGCAGGGAGTTTCCGACAGTACTTAAATGCATCATCTATGGCAATAAACTGCAAGTGATGCATGTTTGTAGCTGTGATGAGAAGAAGGTTTAATCACACTGGGATTTTTACTCTACAAGGAAATAGTTAGAGATATAAACCCAGTACCTTTATTTTTGCCACCGTGGACAAAGTCTGTGATTCTGGTTGGACAGCATCCCTTTCAGTCTGAAGATCAGGGGCAGGCCGACAACACGTCATATACACACAGAGCGGGAGTTCCTTCAAGATCCTCACGACTTCTTTGTGGGTCTCACCAATCAGGGAAATACCATTGACCTTAGAAAACAGAGGTTAGTTAATTCAAATAGTAAGATCACAGGTGAAAACTCCCTCAGTAGCCAAATCAACTTTCTTCCAACTAACAACCAAACAAAGGCTAAACACCCCAAATCTAAATTAATTAAACTTTGTACAGTATCTAAAGTCCAAAGTAGTGTGCAGTCAAATAGTTTTCTTACACATTTTCAGCTGAAGTTGTTGTAAGGACAACATTAACATTCATTTGGACTCATGTCTGTGTGTCTGCTGGTTGGAGCTACCCGTGTAGAAAACAGTCATGTTTTTTTTTTTTTTAGTGCTGAAAACAGCCTCCCGCTAAGGATGAAAATGAAAGTGGTGAGAGTGAACCAAAACAATTCAGCTGCATGCCATAAATACAAAACAAAGCCCTAAAAGCAGCAAAAAATACCACGCAGAGCACGGGGGAATGCAGAATTAGAAACTGACAACTCTTTTCACATAACAGATAAACAACTGGCCTATTATTAATACAAACATATTGATTCATGTAAGTTAAATTATTTAATTCAATTCCTGATACCTAGCGAACATGTTGTGATAACAGCAACGGCCTCGTAGATGAGTAACCTAATGTTTGGGTCCTTTAAGTGACCACTTACCTCCAGCAGTTCGTCTCCACTGAACAGTTTCCCACAGCGACCAACAGGTCCCTCAGGGAGGACAGAGCGGATGTAATGATGCCCGCTGTTGGCCTCCAGACTGATGCCCAGGCCACTGTTCTCAGTGAACTTCTCAACCTGAGCCACCTGTCATGGAAACAAAGATCTGGATTAGCATGAGAGACCTTTCTTAAATATGCAAATGACTCATGAAGAAGAACTACTACTAGGGGGGCAGTGCCTTGCTCAAGGGCAGTCAACGGCAGTGCCTTGGAGGTGGACTGGTCCCTCTCCAGCCACCAGTCCACGCTCCGTATTTTGTCCAGGCTAGGACTTGAACCGGCAAAACTCCGGTTCCCAACCCAAGTCCCAACCCACTGAGCCACTGCCGCCCCCATGACTCACATTTACCACCGTGAAAACCCAAAACCCACAAAACTAAACAAACTCACCACAACTTCATTGCTCGGACCCAGAATCTCCTGCCACTTTTTCATTAGTTCAGCTTCTTCAAAAGCCGTTAACTTCAACCCTGGAAAAACAAAATAATCATAATAAATAAAAAAAACAGCATAAAACTTGTGATGATCAGGATGCATTAAATATTTCTACCTAAAGTGCTTAAAAACACCAAATAAACTTTTATCTGCACCTATTAAAGCGACGGCGCCGTGTGAGGCTAACAACTGCGAGTGAGTGTGGTCCCGTCAACAATAGCCCTTATCTGTCAGATGTGTGCCCAGTATCTTTGCTGGAGTACTCAGAGAAGAACCCAAGCCTCCTACCATGTTTGTCTTTTGTTAGCTGATCCATGGCTGCGCTGACATCAGATCCTTCGCTCTTTGTGTGGAGCTGCTTTTCATCTACGGCGACTGTAAACACACAACGAACAGTGAGACGGACAGAGGCAGGTACCACTACACGAGACCCAATAAGGAAAAAAATATCCACTGATGTTGTTTTTGTTTTAAATCCATCATCTATTTATCTGTCTTGCCTCCCAATTGGTTTAAAAAGAATATAAATGACCTTGCTGGTGTTAATGAGAGAGTCTTCACATACCAGGACTTTAAATATATGTTTAATGATCCCAGTACTTTTTTTAACAGCTCAATGCCACCAGTTTATGTCTTTGGGATTCCACAGGGCACAGAAGTGGTCACCCATGAAATTACTACTTATTGCACCTGGCCGAGCCATGGTGTGCACTTTACATCAGCATCTTTTAAGTGCCAACATAAAACTAATACTCTGCTTTGGAAGAAGGAGATCAGCAAACCTCTAAGTGGCTTCACAACAGTTCGAGGAAGGAGTTCGTTTTCTTATCTCAAACATTTAATGATCAAATTTTGCTACTTTCTACACCAAAACCACAATGTCTCTTTCTTCTTCTTTGTTGTGTTATTTTCTCAGCAGCCAAGAACACAGCAGCCTCCTCGGTCTTTGTCTGTCAGCTGTTGGCTGCTGGTTTTTCTTCAGGTTTTTTTTTGGGCTACAACTTCCTGGTGCCAAATCTAATCACTTTCAGTCTCCATCCATCACTGCTGACACTTAACAACTTATGCAAGTTGCTTTCCTTGCTTCTGTAATAGCCTGGAGGTCCCGTCAGTACAGCTGGAGAAAATAATCTGTCTGTTTACTTCCTGTCTATCTTATTTAATGTCAATATTTTTAAAAAAAGGAAAGTAAATCTGTCAGGATTTTGGTCGTGAAGATGCTACGTATGACAGTTCATTACTAAATTAAAAAAACACTAAAACAAGTAAAAGTTAAGTGTGTGAGGCCTAAGTTTTTTATTTGTGAACATTAGATTTCTCACATTTCCATGTCTGAGATATAGTTTTGTTCTGTTGGCCTTCATCAGTGAAGATAATTAGTGCATTTCATCCTCCTATCAGGGCAAAATGGGATGGGTTGTAACATCGAAGTACATATTAAATTGCTTTAATTAGGAAGAACTAGTTACCTGGCAACAAACAATTAACATCAGTTTAAAACAGTTGCACAAAATATTAATAAATAGATTGTCCTGCAGCAGAATAAAGATGCCTGCCACATATCACAGTGTTGACATCAATTTGGACTCTTATCGTTTTTCATGTGACTGGAGGACGTTTAGTTTTTGTATTTTAACTATAATGACAGAAGTGACTGAAATTGTTGTTAATTTGGAGTCACATGGAAATGATTCCTCACTGCATCATAAAAACTCCCGTCTAATTTGCATTTACACATAAAATTTACACTTTTTTTTTTTCTGACAGGATGATGAGCAGCAAGGAAGTGTTTTCTTTTCCATCCTCATTAAATTTTATCTCACTTCATCCTCCCTAC
>OOFC01013967.1:0-13724 GCA_900323345.1 Pseudochromis fuscus
TCTGTGCTCTATCCAGTCCAGCATAAACGCAGCCGTCTACCAGGACATTTTAGAGCACTTCATGCTTGCTTCAGCGGACCAGCTTTATGGGGATGCGGACTTCATCTTCCAGCAGGACTTGGCACCTGCCCACACTGCCAAAAGTACAAAATCCTGGTTCAACAACCATGGTATTACTGTGCTTGATTGGCCTGCAAACTCACCTGACCTGAACCTCATAGAAAATCTGTGGGGCATTGCCAAGAGAAAGCTGAACGGGAAGAGACCAAACAATCAAGAAGAGCTCAAGGCCGTGATTGAAGCATGTTGGTCTTCCATAACACCTGAGATATGCCACAAACTGGTAGCATCCATGCCACGCTGGATTAAGGCAGTCATTCATGCAAAAGGGGCCCTAACCAAGTACTAAGTACAGATGCAAGATTTTACTTTCAGAGACTTGACATTTTTGTATTTAAAATTCTTTTTTTATTGATTTCTAGCAATATTCTAATTTTTTGAGTTTTTGAATTGTCTGCAAGTCCTAATCAGCAAAATCAAAACAAATAAAAGCTTGAAATATATTGATTCACGTAATATTTTCTATTTAATATGTACATTTCACCTTTAAAGTTGACTTACAGAAATGCAACTTTTTCAGGATATTCTAATTTTCCGAGTTGTACCTGTACTTTTTCCTGCAGCATTCCCACCATCCAGTGTTTCATCACATTAGCAGCTCTGTGTGTTTAGTCCTGCTTTGTTAATGACAGTTGATGTTTGTCAGACTGTTGCAGACTGAGGAGAGTTTTCTTCCAGCTCCGACAGTCTTTTACTGTATGTGTTGTATTATGAGACCGATCAAATGGATGATACAAAGTGATCACAACCAGTAGACATCAAGCCATACAAAGAAATACATTATCACTGCCAGTGTAGGCAGGAAGTTAAAAGACAAAATAATGATATTAAAGATCTCATTTGTGGATTAAACACAAAATCAACATGAGTGCAGCAAATGTCAACTTCTCCCTTCAACACAAAAAGTTGAGGCTTTTAAGCTGTACAGTTTTTTTTTTACGACTAAAACAACAAAGGTAAGACTATAACTTTATGCAGATTTAAAAAAGTATAATAAAACTGCAGCTTCTGTGCTGTGATCTCCCAGCTGTGGACCAACACTGTGAAAGAAATGTGTGGTTGGTACTGTACAATTTAACATCTAACAAATCCCTGAAATTACGCTGCTGCAGAGCGGTGAATGGTGAAGGCAATGCTTTAGAAAACACAAATTCAAGTATAAACAGGCACGAGAACATGCTGTAATGAAAAACCTGTACTACCTTAACTGCAGCTGCATCGCCAAATTCCTCTCCAAGTAAAAGTGATTCTGATCTAATGTTAGCTAAGTACACCATTATGCTCTGCCGCGCTGGTTATTGCCTTCATGCAATAAGCAATAACATTCTCTCCAAGAGGACTCGGTTAAACGTAGGCAACTTTTGTGTGCTAAAAGTGCCAGGGTAGGAAAACAGCGCTGCGTTTATCAAAGCCTGAGTGAACGCTACTGTACTCCAACACAGGGCTAATGAAGAGATATGTCCTCCATTACGCAGCGATACTCCTGCTGCAGCGATTAGAAAACTCTCCAGAGGGGCTCTATCACAGGCTTTCATTGAGTCCGGACCTTTGCAAATCTTCATATCCTGCACAATTTTCATAAATTGAAGTCTAATGAGCGCATTTGACATAACAATGATTTATCGTCTCTGAGGCTTACCAATTTCACCAGTGCACTGCAAATTATGAATGTCAAGGGTTTAATCATATTCATATATATCCTCAACAAGGGGAATGTGATGTGTCATGTGAGTAAAAGGGCCTAAATGTCTCTCTCGTTTTATTGTAGGTGTGTTATGATAATACTTGCAAACATGCAGAGCACTAACAAGCTCCCTGAGGTGGCCTGATATTGTTGACGGTGAGCTACAAAAAGCAATATCTTTCTGTGGATCTCATTGGGACTCACTTTAGTGTGTTGTGGCATCACTGCTATATTACACTCCCACCGTCCTCAAAGACATAATTACCATTACAACGCTGTTAATGCTGTGTGCGTAATTTGTAGTTAGTGTCACTGTAATTCGGTGATTGGTTTTTTCCATTTTTTTCCATATAATGTAGATTTAACAATTTATATTATCAACTGTGAAGCAGGGAGCTGTAATCAGAAGTCCCACTTTTGTAGTAAAAAAGCACTGAGGTGTTTTATGCCGATAGTTATATTTTACACATGATTACTTTTCCTCTGTGAGATATTAAAGTGGTTTTAAATTGAGGATTGACAGCAGGAAGATTAAGAGTCCCCTTTTAAGACTGAGCTGATCTGAAGTGGAAATCAACATGGATTCATTCATTGATAGTTTTACATCTGTGACCACTCGAGGAGGGTAACCGGTCAAATTTTCAATTAGCTTCCCTCTTTCACCTCACGGACCATCAAGAGGGTCCGCTGTCAAGTTCTGGACGGCGATGAATGGCGTGCGACAGGCCGACAGCGCTCGGCCATTGTGATAGCAAAGCAAGCATTGATAACAGCCCTTAGAACTATTGACATGATAACATTTCAGTGTGCCGGGCCGCAGTGGCACTGAGCTGCAATAAATTGAGATGAATGATCAGTCGATGACAATTTCCATAATCGTTATACCTTCTGTAATTCATCAAGGTAATGATACCCGCGCCCCTAATGTCACATTTATTCCATTTTGCGCACAGCGGCAGGCACAGAACGAGCAACCACCCCCCAGCCCACCACCACCACCACCACCCTCCTCCTCCTCCTCCTCGGTCCCCCATCCAAAAGGATTGATTGCAAACCAACTGCTTTTTGCTCCTACTTGTGAGTGGAAGAGCAATGGGTTATTTGACCAAAAATAACAATGAAGGGGATGGGAAATGAAATTTAATTCCACTCATTCAACTTCCTCTCTCTCCCCTCTAGTGACAGGCAAACAGGAGGCCATTACAGTTCAGCTCTGGCACCGTTTCTGAACCAGCGAGAGGAGGAAAGAGAGAGAGAGCGATCTCTGCTTCCTGGCTCGGCGGCACACATCAAGATTCATCATTATTCAGTCTCTCGGTTTCCCCGTTTCTCCTTCTCCCCTCCACTCATTAATGACATAGTTCCTCTTTGACAATTATTCGTCATTATTGGAGGAACGATAGCGGTGCGAACGAGCACTGTGATTCAATTACAGACGCAGTCATTCAAGATTAATTTCCTTGGCCCTGTGTGCTGCCTATCACCGCATAAGCACACCTTGACAAAAATAACAGCTCCAGTTTACAGAGGTGGTATCAAAGGTCTGAGGATTTTTCTGAAGTATAGATTCTATTCTGCTCACAACTCCTCTCCACTCACAGCGACTCCTTTACTCCTGCAGTATGTCAGTGTGTCGATAACAGTGGGGTTGTGCTTTCATTCAAATGGTTTGCCAAGACAGTGAGAGGCTGAGCATGAAATAAACTCAACACGACTGCTGTTTGGTTTTTACTCTGCCTGTATGGACCACAGCCATGTTGAAATCATTGAAGCTAATACAATCAATTAATTTCAATGAGGCGGGAAAATCTGGCTGCATTAACCACTCACATTATAGGAAATTTAATTGAAATGTTTGGCTTAATCTGAGGATAACTGAGCTCTTATGAGATGTAAATATCTGTCTATCGCTTTGCTGATTTTTCATGGCAAATTTATACAGATGCACTATGATGACAAGAGAAAACTGTAGTGTTGGTGCAGTCGCTGCCTCCTTTTCTTTCTTCAAACTCACTGGCTGACATTTTGTCTTCTTTGTTGGTGAGACACAACAGAAGGGACAGATCTCTGTTTTCATAGCAACAAGTCAACCCCATAATGCAGCGTTATCAGGGATATGGATGGGGAATATTTCAGTATTATCATTTATAATCATATTGTGATGAAGTTAATACCTTTACCAGATCTTTATTATTATTATTATTATTATTTGACATATAGAGGGTAGGTAGGTACAAACTGAAAACAGTAAAATTGTTGCAGCTCTTCAGGTAAACTTCACGACTTTGTCTCATCTTCATGGATTTAGTCAAAAATCTACACACACATGTGTGAAGGATAAACAAAATTGATGTGTATGCATTATAAAAATATGCAGTCTGATTGAAGAAAATTTAAAAGACATACATTTTCATTGGCTCTAAAGGGATAAAAAAAGGCTCAATTAAAATGTTTTAAAAAGGTGTTGGTACAATATTGTGGTTGTTACAGAAATATAGTACAAGTCATATAAAATAATATAATAATAAGTAATAAATAGGTTAAGTGAGTTTCATCTGGGTATAAAGAAACACCCCCTTTTTTTTTTTTTTTTTTTCATGTCCTGAATAGTTGTTAAAATGCAAACTTCATGACGATGCTACAAAGTGTCAGCAGAGGGCGCATGATGCTCAGGAGGAGCCTTAAAACCTATAAATTCTTCAGTGAACTTGCTAGCTAATGTGTGTTGTCTTGGTGATTACACATACAGACAGCGAGGGGCGGGGTTTGTGACCCCACCCCTTCCTGGCACCCCGAGGCTGGGGGGGCAAAACATGCAGGGCGATAATGTCTACAGTGTGAGACAATTTGGTGGACGTGGATCGTGCCTGTGCTCTCTGAATGCTTACACTATTCTATACTTTCAATAATCAATTACTCTAGAAAATGACTGATATCAGACAGTAGTAGAAAATGACTGTTGAAATCTCCCAAAGGCCACAACGTCATTTAGTCTCGTTTTAGTTCACTATTAGTCAGAAACCTAAAGGTCTTCTGTTCAGTTTAAACTAACACATTCTTCACAAGGAAGTAAATGGATCTGAATAATGTTTGACATTTGCCCTGAAAAATCACTTCTTCTTGTTATCAACAATAGTTTGAGCAGCACTATGCAGAGGATAGAGGTCGCTAGTGTGCAAACTGCATGGTTTACATAAAGCAGCTCTACATCACAGCTCCCACGCCCCTGTCTGAATACACTGACGCAAGAACCCTTTCTGTTTCGCTCTTTTTTTAATTGAGGCAGAGTTCAAGTATAATGTTTCTTTTGATTGCAGATTCGAAAAAAGACCATTTTGTATAGAGAGTAAGATCCGAGCTGAATGAAGGCCAAGGTGTTTCCTTCCACCTCCTCTGAACTGTATAGATTTTTTTTTCCTTTCTGACTTGGTTTTAACATGATTTTATAATCATCTCATTTGTTATCCTTAAATTCTTTTTTTTATTTTATCAGATTTTCAACTGCAGAGGTGGAAACTCTCAAAACACTAAAATGTAACTGTACCACGTCACAGCAGTATTAAGCACTGCCAACCTTTTCTAAAGCCTTTTGACTTCCCACAATGTCCTATTTCCAGTGACTTAGCATGCAAGCGTGAGTGGGTGTGAGTGTACCTAACATCTTCCCCTAAGGCTCAGGCATTCACATCAACACTTGACAGACATGCTATTGATTTATCTCTCCAAATCCCGAGACAAACTGTCAATACAAATGTCTCAAGGAAAAAAAAAGAAAAGAAAAACAACCCAGGATCAGCATTGTTGATGATGGACAAGTTTTGTTTTGGAAAATGGTGGACAGTGCAGGAGCCATTTTAGATGATGAATCAACATTCGTATTAAAAATCTCAGAGCAACGGGAACTTAAGTTCACTATTAGGAAAAATAATTATCTCAACATCTTTCCAAGATGAGAAGAAGTTTCGCAGCAGCTTGGCTGAGCACTACAGAGGGCACAAGCAGCGGGGAGTGGATATAATTGAGCTGAAATTGGTCTCCCATGGCAATGATACTTTGTTCAATCTAATGCTCTGCACTGATTGGACGTTCAACGCTCTCATTCCTTCTCTTGAAAAGAGGTTGAAAAGAGGCCCATCTATTAGGTTGCCTACCATCAAATCTTTGATAGGAGACATAATTCTTGCCTTAAGGGATAACAAGATATTTTATCGGCTGGACACAGAACAGACCTTAATGCTTTGAATATTATCTGATAGAGCCATGTCAACAACAACGTGTTACAGATCTACAGGCTGAACCCGGAATTAATCTTATGAATGTAGTCGGGAACACACGGATGTAATTTTAGACACACGTACAATTTACAGTAAAAGGTGGAGGGCTGTTTCTGATCTGTCAAATTGTTGCACTGAAGCAAACATAATGTTCTTATGTGAGGCAGAAAATCTAACTTGTTTATATTTTCTGACCTGAAACAGTGTTTGAATAGAATAATCCATTTCTCATGCGTCTCCTTTGGATCAATATTTACATATGGGAGAGCAGAAAGTGGAGCTCGCAGGGGTTCCTCTGGTGCCTCCAAAGATACAGAGGCTTTTGAAAAGAGAGAGCAGATGAGTCGTCTAAATAAAGGTCCTGATCTCTCTCTGTGTTTTTGTATTAAAGTAATAGCGTAGGTTTGTGACTGTTATACCCTGTGATAAGCTCCTTTCAATATCAAATGTCCTGGCATGCTGTTTGAGTCATTATTCATCAACGCTGAAAGGAGTTTGACAGAACTGTGTCCAATACAATTAAAACATGACCAAATTCCAAGGCCACAAGCTATTTTCAGTCATTATAGTGAGGTTAGCCTAAGTGATATACACAGTAGTGTCCAACTACACAATGCCATCATCACTGTGTTAAATTGTATAATCTGGATTTAAAGGATTAATAACTCCCCTCCTATAAAATGTGTCATTAGTTTATTATGATGTGTGAAGTCTGGAAGATACTCAGTGATGACATGTTGCTGTAAGTGACAACACATTGAAGTGATATCCTAAAAATAGATTTTTTTTTTTAATATCTTAAGACACCTTGGTGTGTTATTGTGCTCTGCACCATGGAAACTAATGAAAGGAAAACAAGGTAGCTATGATTAAATCACAATCCACTGATCAATTTGTAGGCAGTTTATCTCATAATTGGGTCAGTTTCACTGAGAGTTATTATCTAGTAATGCAGCATCAAGCAGTATTTTCTGCAGTTTAATACACCTTGTGAATTGATGGAGGAAATGTTGGTTTCAACTGTTTATTGGTCTTTGTTTGAAGCTTTCAAACGATTCAGTTTTGGGGGTTTTTTCATCGTTTTTATCAAACATCAGAAACGATTTCCCCCATAGTCTTAATTACTTTTAAATGTTAAACTAGAGAAGCACTCAGAGACCACAAACCTCCACCAAGTTAAAATCCAGCTGTACTGATGCCACAGACTGAACACTGCTGCCCTCTCGTGGTGAAATAGCAAAAAAAACCAAACAAAAAAAAACATCCTGCCCATCATAACAGATGGGATTTTCAAGAATTTCTTCATTTTTCCCATCCTATGATCTTGCCCAAAACTTATTTAGCTGTTCCTTGGGTTATACCCTTAGGCTGTATGGACAATGCTTATGTGTCATCACCCCTTTGCATTTGAAAGTTGCGATGTTAGTTGTTCAGAGCCAGAAGTGACCAAATTTGGATATATAGGAAGGAGGAGGCGGGTCTAACCCATGAATTATAGGACACTACCCAATGTATATGACATTGACTGAAGTTCAGGTCTGGTTTCATTGCATACCAGACATGTCAATCAAAATAAACATGCTCCTGAAATTTGTATTTATTTATTATTTATTTGTTTTTTAAGCCTAATATCTACAATTTCAGATGGACCACCACAATAAGAAGAGCTGACTCTGACTTGTGGAATTGACTGAGTATTTCATGGTTGAAAATAAAAATGGAGTCAGAGTTTTTTCAAGTCAGCATCTAGTGGCTGTTGGGAGTATTGCACTTCCTCAATGGCGTCAGTTTTAGATATAGAATATATCTGTATTCCATAGAGTAGAATAGAATAGCTTTATTGTCACTGCACACAAGATACAACAAAATGTAGTTGTGTACAGTCTATGGTAATACCCGATCCCTCCAAGAAGAAAGCAAATCAACAACAACAACCACAAAATAAAGTTTTATTGACCTTTTTTTTAAGCTGCTCCAATCAATACATTAACAGTGTGTATTGCTACTGCAGGTAATTTATACTCACGTCGGTAAAATAGTTATTAGTCAGTAAAAAAGAGGAGTTTAACAACCTGTATACAGTTATTCATCACTGACAGTCATCAGTGTTTTACCACCTTTCACGACTACTGATCCGCATTCATTCTCACATTACCAGCAACATGCAACTGTTGCCCAAGAACAGCTAAAAACCTGCTACCTTCCCTGGATCGTTAGGCACTACTGGATTAAAGTAGCTCCTCATTTAGCAACCTATAAGCAAGACATTTCCCTCAGGAGTTGGTGTGCAAAGCAGAGTGAATGTTGAATTTTGTCAGGTGGACACAAACACACCTCCAAATTAATTCTGATGTTTTTCTCTGCCTCCCCGCTGTGAAAATAAGCCACAGTTTATTTGCCATATCAACTTTGTAGGATATTTCAGTGTTGTGTTTACAGCTTGTTTTGATCCCTCCAAGAGGCCAAAAAGTCAGTTAATGAAGGTCTGAAGTTAATTTGAAAAAAACAGTGGTGCTGTTTTCCCACCAGGATGCTCTATGCTTTGTGTATGAAGTTAGACACAAAGGAGTTTTTGTGCTCCAAGGAGAAGGTAAAAAGAAACCAGAACAAAAAAAAAAAAGTCCCAACTATGCTGCTGAGTTTGTCGCTCGACTGACTGACATTTCTCATGATAAATTCATGGCAGTGACAAGGCTGAGTGACTCTTGGGGCGTGGGTTAATTTGTCAGGAGGCCTACCGAGCTATGAGTGGTGGCACAATGACAAAGCAGAATGTCACCATTTCGTTTTAGGAGAGAGAGAGAAATAGGCCGTGAAATGGCTGACTCTTTCGCAGCAGCACATATGATACCAGAGATATGCCGTGCTCACCTAGCCGTGTCTTAGACTGTAGGAGTTCGAGTTCATCTAAATCTATTTCCAGCTAATCTTAGTATAGACCTCCTTGGTGTGTCTGGTCATTTTGGTTATGTGTGTGTTTGTGTGTGTGTGTGTGTGTGTGTGTGTGTGTGTGTGTGTATTTGTGTCAGCAGGGAAGGAAATGGGTCTTGCTCGGGGGCGAGTGTTTGCTAAATCCTTGAAATTTCATGGCCATGTTGAGAATGGAAGGAAGTGGCTGAGTGCATTTGTTCAAGTACAGTGCTGAGTATTTCCATTTTATGTAACTTTCTACTGTTGCTTCTTGATATTTCAGCTTTAATAACAGCACACAATTGCACTATTTTTTCCCCCGACAAAACATATACAAATACAATGTTGACTAAATTATTAAATGCTATAATAAAGTAAACTAATAATTCTTACCTTGTTCAAATTTAGAGAGCAAGACTTTTACTTCTTTGTGTTATTGCTACATCCACTAACAAAAATAATCTAAATCAGTGGTCCCCAACCACCAGGACCGGTATCGGTACTGGTCTGTGATGAATTTGTTACCGGGCTGCACAGAAACAATAATTTCTATAATTTCCGTTGTATTGTTTGTAAAAGTCTGAAAGGCGTTTTATTTTGAAAAACGACCGGATTTTCTCTGACTCAACTTTCACCTGTGCCTCTTCACACGTCAATATACGCTTGTCTCGCTCCCGTGACACATCGTATCATCATGTATCCGATACGTTACCGAAAAAATAAGCCCGCAAGCTAGTGAAAATGAGTGAAAAACAAACGTCTCTGGAGCTTCTTTGCAAAAGTGGAACATTAGTTTATATTTTTGCAGTGTTTTTCTGCCGCAGGTTGAAGGCCAGTCCGTGAAAATAATACCGACATTAATGCTGTCCGTGGTGCAAAAGAAGGTTAGTGAGCCCTGATGTAAATGAATGAAATTTCCTTGAACACAGTTTGCAGCACATGCATTTTGGATATTTAATTTGATAAAAAGGAAACAGCTGCAGCCAAATGTTGGGGAACATTGATGCATGACGGGGGTTGCTCAGCTGGTCCACCTTGTGCATCCCTCACCACATTACAATGCATGACTTTTAACCTTTTAAAATGAAGTTTTCTCCACAAACTGTTGTAGCTTTATTTTTCTTTCAGCACCGGTCACTGAACTTTGTGTCAGACAATCCAAAGGGAAGCAAAAGACACACAAGCTTCATTAAGTTCTGCAATAATCACCATGATACATTAACCAAGAGCAGTTATGGTAATGGGGCTGAACATGACCTGTTATGCCAATGATGTCATTAATTAAGCTCATTACTTTAAGTTTTAATTAGCGGGTATTTCTGTCAAAGTGTCTTTACCTGGGTGGTTAAAAAAAGAAAACTCCTGGTGAGTTATATTACCCGGTGAGTAAGGTTAAGAGTTTTTTTTTTTTTAATCCGCTCTTCTCTTTCTGACTAAAGTACAAATGAAGAACTATAATTTTGCTATGCCTACTTTTATTATTAACAACATTTTCCATTTAGTTGCCTGGCAACCAGAAGTGCATAGTGCATGCTATGTAATGCTCCTTGTACCTGATGAACTCTCTCTGTTACTAGCGACCTTCATTTGTCTGCCACACATTTGAGCCCAAGAAAAATTGGATCCCAAACTAAGTGTATTTGATTTTTTTTTTTTTTTTTACACATAATATTGGTTACTTTTAACTTCATCTGGGCAGGTTTTAAATCAGGAGCTGTGAAGTAAGTGGCCACTAAAATTAAACATCGCAAGCCATGTCACAATCTATAAAGCACAGGTCATCTGTGTCATGGAGAGTGCGTCACCGAAATGGATGAGTGCTCAATCTTGGCTTTGGAAATTACTCAAGTAGACCAGGTTTCCTGCAGGCTCTCAATTAGTCGTAATTGGCTGTAGCCTCAAACGTCAGGTTGTTGCCGTCTTGTACAAGCTGCCCACCTACAACTGCCCCGTGTGCCCTCCACCATATGTCAGGGGTTGCACCACTCACCACATCAGTCCACCACTATCTCCTACTCCACTCACGAGCACACTCCTTGGACAAAGGTTTAATCCAAACTGCTGTCCAAATATGGAATAACCTGTGAGAGGAATGTGTTGGCCAGATAACAGAGACTGGTCTCCAAGCCTTTAAGGGCAGATGAAAAGAAAAACCTCCTGACCACCCTGTTAACAGAATCTGACTGTTAAATGGCAGTGAACCATGTGATTGGTCAGCCAATGTACTGTATAGGTGCCTTTTACTTGGCTATTGATCACAATCACAATCAATTACAGGGGGAAAAAAACCTCCCAAACATACAGCATAGGTTTATCACAGTAAGTTTTGCATATTCTGCAACTTTGCAACTGATAAATGTATTAGAGAAAAAAGTACATTTTAACATGTTGCCACATTAAAGCATGTGGTCGTAAACAGAAATGTTCAGCCCCTGAACTTTAAAATTGTACCAAAAAGTACCAGACTTCTAGCTGAGGAGAACAATTCATTTAAGCATGAATCATTTTTGTCGACAGACACAGAAACACTGTAAAATATTATTCACCATTTAGACTACAAACATATATTAGTATGCACTAATAATGGCAAAAATTAAATAAAATGTTCCATAGACATGTTAGGGGACTTATTATCCGAGCTTCACAAGCTAAAAAAACATCATCAGAGTGAACTTACACATGGTGCCACTTCCTAATTACTGCACATTCACACTGAGCAGCTGAGGGGTCAAGTGTCTTGTTAAGGGATGCACACTCAGGACATCTCAGTTAATACAGACTTGAAAAGGCAAAAAAAAAAAAAAAAGATAGTTTGCTAGTGATAAAATGCCCACTTAGTAAGTCATACCACTGTTATGTTGTAGTGATAATGACTAGAGACGGAATAATAGAGTCTCTTTTATGGTCGGTGGAAACTGAAACTGAGACCGTCTTGTTACTGCTCATCAAAAGAAACCGTGACAGACTGAATCCTACTAATCCATCTTCACAAGAGTTCAGAGGAGCTGTACAGCCATATACAGGTCACTGTGTCCTCACCCGGGAATTAAAGAACACAGTGAATGTGTTGTGATTAGGATGTAAAGAAACCCATGGAAGCAACTGTCTCACCACTTGTTTCTATAGTTAGCTTCCCTCTTCCATGTTGGATCACAGAGTCGGCTCCAGTCCATGAATATCCTGTTTGTTGTAGGTTTGCACTGAATAAATATAGGATTCCTACACAGATATATATATATATATATATGAGTCTCTGACATCCTTAGACTGAAACATGAGATCTTTTTTAGTATCATTTTCAGGCTGTTTCATTTAATTACTTATCAAAGGAAGCCTAGAGGCTGAACAGTGTTCATTAGTTCAAAATAAAAAAGGAATCAGCAGAACAATTAGACGTGATAAAATACATCTCGATTGGGTTACATGAGATTTTATGTTCTATTAATCATCCCTAGACACCTAGTTACCCTTGATGTTCCCTTGAGGGTCTCGACCCAAAACTCCCCAGAGTTGTAGTTAATGCAAATCCAGACATTATTTAGAAATCTATGTCATTAAATCAGCTGCCTTGGTGCGTGGATATTTGTTTTCCCACCTGCAACACTGATAATGAACCTAATGTTAAAAACAACCACGTGTGTTAATCTGATGACCAGACTAGCTTGTGGAATGAATCCCTGAAGCATCGGGACGGTTCATCTATTCATTCAGTTTTCTCAATTATCAATCAGGCATGATTATTCCCCACTGCTGTACAGATGAGGGGTTGTGTTGAGGTTATTAGACAGTTTTAATGAGTGAGATGAGGAGGAAAACGAAGAAGACAATTACTGAGAGTCTCAGAACCTACAGAGATGAAATCAATACGCTGCCAGTTTTAACAGTGAACCTGCATGTTTATTTTTTAATAGATGAATATCACCTTTTTTTTTTTTCCTTCTCCCCCCCGAGCTGCTCCGAATACATAAAATGGAGGCTGTCTTCCACAAGCATTCGAATGCTGAGGCACACCTAATGTACCCACAGCTCACATTCACTCTTTCAAGTCTATAATCGAGTTAGCACAGAAATAATCACGTTATCATGCGTTCTGTCTTTTTGGCAAATTTACACGTGATGTTGTTGTTGCATCGGCATGTTTCATATACAGTGTGCTACTCTTGTTCTGACTGAACTGTGTTAAGGAAAGAAAAAAAAAAAAAACATGATAACTATTCCAATGCAGCCGCTATTATACTCCTCCTACACATGCACAGACATTGATTATGATTATATAGTGATTATGCATTCTGCATGCCAGCCACGCAGCAGAAGAGTGGAGAGGAGCATTAAGGGGCTTGGCGACTGTGGTACCCCCTGCTGAGATGAGAGGGGAGGTAAGAGCCAAGGAGAGGGGAGTGTGGAGAAGGCTAACCAATCGGCTGTGCGCTGGGAATAGGACCAATCATGGCTACTGCTTGGGGCTCTGTTGCTCCCTCTTTCTCTGTAATTCTCCCTTTTTTCTTACATCTCCATCTTATTTACTTCTCTCTTCCTAAACACTCTTTCTCACCACCTCGTCCTTTTTCCACCACTCTCTGCCTCATGAATCATGCGATTGGGCCTCGCACACCTCCCTCAGTCTTACCCTCCATACTCCAGAGCACACCCCTCCAATTTTCTCCCCGTCAACCCCACCTCCTAACAACTGAACGCTTTCCTCCCCCAGGTTTCTTATTCACTGGCCACCCTGCTTT
>OOFC01013968.1:9445-24813 GCA_900323345.1 Pseudochromis fuscus
AAAAAAATTTATTTTTAAAAAAAAAAAAAAAAAAAAAAAAAAAGGGGGCATACTTAGGAAAAAATACATTTACCTAAAGTTTCATAATTATACAAGATGTTTGTTAATTAACAAAAAAAATCTATGTAAAATTACAGAACAAATGTTTCATCTTAACAGATGAAATCTAACAGATTTTATGAATATGTTTATGGTAATAAACTTGAATTTAACAGTTATATCTATTAAATAAAAATTAAAATCTGTGAAATTTTTTTTTTTTTAATTTGTGATTTTTTTTTTTTTTTTACAGTGAAAAAACCAACTTATTTTTGTGTATGTTACATTTAACATGTAACTTTACAGTCTCTTTTGAAATTTTCTTACAATTTTTACACTGCTATTGTCCATTTAATAATAGTTATCAGATCAGACTGGATATTGTTAAGGACATTTTAATTGCTTTGCAGGTCATTGCAGAAACATTTGAATCAAACCAGGCAGTGGGCCGCTCTTTGCTACAATCACCTCCACCTCCACCTCCTCCTGCCGTCAAGCCGCCGATCATGTATAATGAAACCAGTGGTCCTTGCATAATGCTGTGGGCTCAGAATCTCAACGTCAGCCTCTCAAAAGATGGACCTTGGACCGACCTTGCTACGCAAATCCCTTCTTTGGGTGGATCCAGGTGTAACGGCAGTAACTCACTGTAAGATGAACATTCATTATTTCAATAAAATAAAAAATCAGCACATGAATGGTTAATTGCCTTAACAAAATAACTTGAAAAAAATCATTGAAATTATTTATTTCTCTCACTTTAGGCTTGTGCTCACCTATGCTACAGGATATACTCTACGGTAAGACAATAAACTGCTTATTTAAAGAACAGTTAAACATTTTTTTAAAAATATGTAATGCCAAACAGCAGGGAGAGTCGGTCTACCCAGATGCTAACAAGCTGGAATAGTTGTTTCCTGTTGTTTTCTGTCTGTTAAACTGCATTACCTGACTTCTGAATGTCGTCTTGTATCTAAGTGACAAATATGAGAACAGTACTGATCTGTCCATTTATCTCTTCATAAGAGAGCGAAAGTGTGTATTTCCCAAAATGTCAAACTATCTTTTCAATAAACTATTTAAAGCTTCCAACAACTTTGCCTTAAATATTCACAATTTCTATATTACATTACGTTATCTTTAATCTTTCAAATTAAGAAGAGGTTTAATTTGCTAACATAGTACCATGTATTGCTTTTTGTCTCAGTCTTGTTTTTGTTGTTTTATTTTGATGCTTTGATCAATAACAGTCACCAGATTCTGATCTCTCCTTTCTTTTGTTGTTCACCAGTTTTCACATGAGTCAGAGTTTCTATCCTGTGTCTGCACGGAACTGGTTCACCTTGGACCAGGTGGAGCTGCAGGTGAATGGTTCGAGTACGTCTTACATCGGGAGACGCGGCATCTACGCCCCTGCAGAGTATTCCTTCCACTGTCAGTCTATCACCAGCTTCCGAGATGCCCTGCTAGTCCCAAACGCCACCTCTGGTCAAAACACATCTGATTGGCGGCTTCACTTTATCGACTTCCAGGTACAATCACAGTGATACATTTTCTAATCTGTCGCTCCTTTATAGAAAGTTTTAAATATTTAGTTTATCTTTAATATTTAGGTTATTGAGTATGGTATGTATTTTTTATTTATTTATTTATTTTTTTACAATACAGATCCAGGGCTTTGGTTTGGCCAATGGAACAAATTTCTCCTATGCCAGCGACTGTGCGGGCTT
The DNA here is from genome assembly GCA_900323345.1 of Pseudochromis fuscus. Taxonomy (NCBI): domain Eukaryota; kingdom Metazoa; phylum Chordata; class Actinopteri; family Pseudochromidae; genus Pseudochromis; species Pseudochromis fuscus. Next base: position 11,215 of record OOFC01013968.1, read on the forward strand.
CTTCACCGGACCCATTTGGATGGGGCTGCTGACTGGACTGCTCATGCTGCTTATTTTCGTGTACGGTCTGCACATGATCATGCAGCTAAACACCATGGATCGTTTTGATGACCCCAAAGGTCCATCGATTTCAGTGCCTCAGACGGAGTAAAGCACTCCTAACACACACACAGAGACACACACACTCCTCAGTCTTTCAGTGCCTCCTAGTTGATCCAGGAGAGTCTCCCTCTTCATGCTTTCATATTTTTGGGCCTTTTTCTTTGAACACACTTGTCAGGCAGACTGCCCTATCCTCTGAGTTTCTCTAATTTTCTTTCCTAAATCTTTCCAAAGCTGTTTTTGGTTGGATGCTTGTGTCTTATAAGGCACATTCCATTTCACCTCTCCATAATTCACAAGTGCCAAACTAGATGCAACTTTTCTAAGAGTTGATTTGAGTGCATGTGCTAAAAAATGGTTTACTGTGCCACAATTGATTGGTTACAGGTGATATTTTCCCTAAAATAGTTCCTCTTGCCAGAGAATGTCTTGTTTGCCAAGATGAATGTGATCGCTGAATGCTGTAGGACCACTTCAGACCTCTTTTTTTTGTTTTGTTTTTTTAAAAAAATTTCCCAACTTAACTGTAATTTTAAGACTACTGGTAATGAAAGAAGTGCCTGTGTATAAAAAAATCATTTGTAATGTGTTTGAAATGTTACTTTTTTGGAATTGCTTTCCAGAAGTATGCCAATACTTCCCCGAGGATTTAGTTCTGTTGTCACGGTGAAATCACACCTGTGCACCACTGCAATCCAACGCTTTCTTAACGAGTAATTTATTTATGTAAGAACTTTCTCTGCTTAATCTGAATGTGAAGATGACCCTTTTGCTTCAGGGTTGTCTACTAATTTAATGACAGTGCCTCAGTCCTGTTTTTGTCAAACTAATTGATGTACAATTGCCATTGATATGTACAGTACATTGCCTTTTATTGGAAATAAAGATTCTATATATTGTGATGTAATGTTTTTGGGCTGGAAGTGTATTATTTTATATATTAAATTGTGTTTTTTAAACTGATGAACGAAGTTTTCAATTCACTTTTATTGAAATAGTGTCAAATGACAGTGAATGTAAGTTCAAGGCCTTTAATTTTTATCATACTGTTAAGTGAAATTGGTTGGCATCTTATGAGATGACAGACTAAGCGTGTGCATGCATTGTTTACTAAAATTAAAAAGTGGCTGACATTTATATCATATGAAAAATGTTAGTGTCTTATTCTGTCGTAGCAATACAAAGTTACAAACCACTGTAAAAGACAGAATAGAAATATTTAAATGATTAATGACAATAACTGTAAATAGAAAAAATAAGAAGGAAGTACAGATAAAAATGAGCATAGATCACTTCTAAAAATCTGTTTTTAGGAGGGGATGAATCACCTCAGGGAGGTTGGTCCACAGAAGGTTGGCTCTAACAGGAAAGACTGTGTCCTCGACCTGGAGGCTGGAACAGTGAGCAGAGCCTTGGTTGAGGACCTGAGGTTGGGGATGTATGGAGTCAGCAGCTCAGAGATGTAGAGAGAGGACCTTAAAGGTTGTCGGTTAAATTTTAAAATCCAGAGCAGGGCTGTTGCAGCTATGTGATGTGTGCTGTAACCTTTATTCTGATGCAGCAGTTAGGATCCAGCTGTGTTTTCAATCTTTGACCTCTTCTGAGCCTCAGATGGAGCAGCAGCCCTGCCAGGCTGAGCTTTGCTGTCAGGACTTCTGCTGCAACGTGTCCTGTGGAAGAATAAAACAGTCGTATTATAAAATGACATTTATGCTGACAAGCTCAAATTTCCCCATCAGTAACACAGCTGCTGTATCGTTACGTAATAACTTGTAGTTTTTACCTAATATTTAATAGTGTTTACCCCAGATTTTGTCATTTTTACTGAGTGCTTTGTTGCAACTGTATGAATGGGTAAATTAACAGGCTGATCAATATCTCTGATCAGTGATTAAGAACACACACACCTCCCCATGATCACAAAGCTGTTTTCATGGAAGTCGCTTTGGTCTCATTCACTTTTTTTTTCACATTCACTTATCCGGAGGGAGGTCGCGGGGGCAGCAGCCTTAGCAAAGAAGCCCAGACCGCCCTCTCCCCAGCCACTTCTACCAGCTCTTCCAGGGGGATCCCAAGGCGTTCCCAAGCCAGCCGGGAGATGTAATCCCTCCAGCGTGTCCTGGGTTGGCCCCGAGGCCTCCTCCCGGTTGGACATGCCCAGAACACCTCCCTAGGGAGGCACCCGGGAGGCAACCTCGCCAGGTGCCCGAACCAGGTGCCTCGGACAGGGTGGACTCAAGACCCGTCAAGACCAAGACCATGGTCTTTGTGGCACCCAGAGTGACATACCCCTTGCACACTGAGACTGGGTAAAGGCGACTGGAGATGCCATGAAAATTTGTTGCTGTTGCATTTATGTAAAAGCAAACAAAGAAAGAAAAAGATATGGGTCATTTGGTTCTGCTTTGTTGTGATTTTTCTTTGATATATACTGTCTTGGTCTTGTCTCGGTCTCGACCTCCAAACGTCTTGGTCTTGATACTCTCAAGTCTCGATACCGTCTTGGTCTCGGTTGGTACGGTCTTGACTACAACAATACTTATTACATGCACTTCCATGGGACATCTACACCCCTGCTTGGAGATGGTGACTCAGTCCACTCGAGTGTTTGCAAACATCAGTGATGACAGAAAACAAGTACAGTCGTGATGCATGCAGTAGGATGCGTTTTACAGAAAGATTCAAAACCATCGATGGCAGCAATCAGATAACCGAGCCCGAGTTTGACCGGGAGAGGATCAATCCGGCTTAGCTGCACCCAACAACATAATTCAGTTTGATTGGTAGATTACAGGCGGTTGTGAAAACCACAAAACCAAATGCCGGGAGACTGCCTGGTTCTTCTGCCTCTCAAAGCACTGAAATGATTTGTGAAGGAGCAGCATTGACTCCTCTGACCTGGCTTCACTTTGGATTCTTTCAAAAGATGAATGTTATATCGCAGCAAGGAGCTGAATAGAGAAATCTGGACTTTTCCTTCCATTTATCCCAGATGGAGCATTCAATACAGCCAATAAAGGAACCGTCCATTACTGAAATCATGAATTACTGCTTGATAGGCACCTCTGCTCTTATCTGACGCTTCCAGCAGCTCTATCATTTTCTTTGTGCGTCATGTATGGATGTGTACACTGAAGTGGCACCTCGAGCGAAAGTGAGCAAACCGAGACAATCAATTTAGATCGTTGATGCACAGCTATCCTCAGCCGATTAGATTTGGAGAAGAGGTGCACAAACGTGTCGGGCTGCTGTCGGTTTCAAACTATTAGCAGACGGTGTAGCGTTCAGAGATGTAAGCAAACATTTAAAAAAAAATCTGTGGATGTCACTCAGTGTTTCCCACCACTTTGCTGCCTTAAAAAACAAACCCCACTCTACCCAGTTATCTTAATATTTTAAGGTGATTCCCTTCACTCATAATCACCCTCCCTCTTGTCCACCTGGTCGTCCACCTTTGCACACCTCCTTCGTCCTTTTTGTTCTTCTGATTCGATTTAAAAGCACACAATTAGAGCGCCATTAAACGTAATGGAATAAAGTGCACGGAGACGGCATTAGTCTGAGAGCTGGCATGATTGAGTCATCCGTAAATCAAGGCGCAGATTAAGTAGCACGCCGAGCGTTTCTGCCATTAAACTTAGGGATGTGCTGTCTTTGTTTTGTGGACGGCCGTAAAACAATAGGGCACCTTGGCTGCACCGGGAGGCCCACAGCGAGTGTGCAGAAACCCCACGTTATCACATTATCAGCAACGCAGGGGTTCTGGGGGGCAAATCCATATAAAAGATATGACTCACAATTACTCACGACTTGAGGCAACGACGAAATTACAGCTGTCACCGACAACTCTTTACGTACTTTTACGGCAGTCGTGGTGGCAGTTATTTCAAAATGTATACATTTGACATTTATGAAAACCGCTTTAATGCATAGAAGATTTTCTATAATGGCAGCAGCAGAAGTAATTGCTAATCTCGTGTGTAATTGAACCAGTTTTTAACATTCTGGCGTTCATCACTGAATGAAAACAGCGGACATTGCTGTGTAATGTACCACCGGTAAAGTGGCTGCCAGCCCAAGAAAGTAGTACTACAAGATAGCAGCACTTTTCTATGATGCAGGGCGGTTGTCAGCGTAGCTACATTCCTCATATTTCCACCGGGGATGAAGAGGAACATGGTGATCTGGGAGAGGAAGGAAATCAACGAGGTGACAGGAGTATGGAGGGAACAAAAGTAGCAGGAGGGGAAGAGCGAGAGGGATTACCTGTACAGCAAGGCCATTATCACCCTTGTTAGGGAGGGAGTGAATAAAAGTCCTTGTCAAAGCTAAATAACCACAGACTGTGTAGAAATGGCAAAAACGTGCAGTACTCCCAATGGCCACTAGATGCTAGCTCCAAAAAACTGGGTAGTATCCCTGGATTCAAGGGTTACACCCACCTCTTCTCTCCACCCTTGATGTCCAAATATGGTCAAACAACCAACATGTTCAAATTCATGTCCACAAACCAATGTGTGACATCACGTTAGCTTCCTCGCTTCTATATACAATCTATATAAATAACAGCGGCAGCCATTTTTGTATGAGGGATTAGTCATGTGACCTTTCAAATTTAACCTGCAAAATCTAACAATCATGTGCAGTTTGCAGTGTTTTTGTTCACTAAAACATGTAGTATGTAGTAAATTGGCTACTTTGTTGGGTACTGGAAGAGGCATTGGTGAAATTACCGTAATGACACTATATTAACTGTAAAGTGCAATATCATAGCCCTCACGAATTTTTACGATTCTGCAAACCATGACGTAATTACGGTAATCCAAAAACGCATTGGGTTACATGATCTTAGATTAAATCTTCCTCGTACAAAACACCAAAGAAGCCGATTCAGGCCAACTCAAACTAATGTATAAGCTTTTTATATATTCCAGTGATACGAGTATTTTTATAGCAGTACCTGAACTCGAGGTAGTGACGGGCATCCTAAAAAAAACCTGGCACTAAAGCTGGATCCCTCCACTCCAAAATATCTAACAAAAATGCTTATGAGAACACATTTGTTCAATCTGATAACAATGAATCATCGCAATAAGAAACAGGATGGGAAAAAAAGACCAGTTATTTTCTTTGGCTGCAGCAGAACTCCATTTTAGCCGAGAGTAGATAGTATATCATAGTTAATGTGTTGCGGACTCGCCCTCTTGAACTTCACCCAGAGTATATCATAGTCTTATCGTTACAAATGCCTCATTCGCTGGGCCCAGCTGTACGTCCTTCTCTGATAAATGTATATTTCATCACCTGCGAAGATAAATCACAGAGCCGGTAGTTCTCATCTCTGCCGGTGCACAGCCCTGCACTGAAACTCTTGACACTTTTGCACGAGTGTTCAGAGAGGAGATCACAGGGGCACATTAGCACCAACATGAGCAGGAAGTGTTTGCATGGCTTTTTTTTTTTTTTTGGAGATGAAAGCTCCATCTTAGAGACAGCACGAGGAGTATCTGTCACTGCTAATCTTCTGCTTGTCCATGCATGGTAAAGCTTTATGAAGCAGCTCGTCAACAGCAGTGAGTCGAACGCTTGTGACTGGGTGTGTGTGGAGGCAGGCATGTATGTCTGGGAGTGATACAGCATGGAAATGTAACTGCAGTCAAACAGGTCTGTAAGTGGAGCATCCAGTGGGGACACAACAATTTCCTTAACTACACCTAAAAACACCTGGAAATTTCCCATCAAGAAAATATGGCGAGGTTTAAAAATCAAAAACACTGCAAACTGTATTAACTTATAGCAGTGGAAAATGTTGAATTTTAATTCCCGCTGATTCTCGACTGTGCGCTCAGTGACTGTGCTGACCTCCATTTCTGACCACGGTCCAATGCAAAGACAGCCAGCTGTCCTTGTTGCCACCCTACAACGTCAACATCCCTCCAAGGGGGGGCCTTGGTGAGGCCAAACAAGGCACACGAACCGCACAGGATTACATGCATTCTTTGAGGTTTAGCCCAAACAGGGCTATGGACAGGACATGGTAGCACCGGGGGGTGCCTCCTGCTGCAGATAGCCAATATCGCACCCTCGCCGTGGGGCGTCGGATGCTGCGACGCCCGGGGAGGGAAAAGCAGGCCACTTTGAAGGTTATCGACCAGCCAGGAACCACAGGCAGCGCTGGAGCTACCGGAGAGAACAGACTACATGGCTCTCAGCTGTTTCCTCTAAATACATTTAGCTTCTTTTACGGCTTCATCTGTTCACACATTTCCTTTCCACACACTTAAGTGGAGGACTGTTGATTCTCACGCCGCTTCAGGCCTCACTCTTTGTTCTTTTGTCATCTGCAGAGTAATTAACCGGCATGTGCCATTCAATACATACGCTGGGACCTGAGCTTTGTATTGTGTGTTTCCAGCAGCTCAGTCTTTTCAGCGCTGTAATGTCCATTAACTAATGCTTTCAAGGAGTTAGAAGAAGCCAATCACGCTGCAGTCGTGATCAACGTTAAGACGGGGCTAAAGCAGGGAAAATGATGTATCATGTGGTCCGCTGTTTGAGATCTTTTTTTCAAGGGCCTTTACTTTCCTGTATCGGAGGAAATCCGAACTTGAGCAGAGAAAGCAGAAGATCTCGAGGCGTGAATACGAGAAGTGCACCCATCAATATTTCAGTTCTGGTGTCATCTGGTGTCTCCAGAGGTTCTCCTTCTATTTCTGGTGGTGGTGACCCCCTCCTCCAGCACAGATTAAGGTCAAAATATCACAGCATAAGATTGATAAAGCCTAGAACGCCTTGAAAAGTGATCTGATTATTTATAGTCCTCAGGGTATGGCAGATATTTGCAGAAGATTGATATGTATTGAGTCTGCTGGACACCATTATACTGAAATAAAACAATTCCTAGTTCCTGTCCACGCCTTAAGCTTTCTGTCTAATTGGAAACCCTCATATAACAATGAACTAAACACTACATGTATAAGGGGCAAATTACCGTCCCCGCACCATGTAGCCATCACACCATTCTGTAATTATTTACAATTATGCCTCTCTCTAATGAGAGAAAAGCGCACATTGGTAACCGGTAATTAAAAGTGAAATGCGACGTGTTTACAGCAGCGGGGTCAAGTGCGTATGTGGCAGACACACAAGTACATATTCAGGTGGGTGTGCTCGGCACTCAGCGTGGGAAATAATACAATTTATGTCCACTTGAGGTTGGTTTGGAGGATTTAAATAAATAAAAAAAAACACACAATGTGAGTTTTAAAAAGGAAATGATAACATATTGTAAATAATATATCTCTTCTTCACAGATTGGGGGCAAATCCTGCACACGATTGTGATATTTTTAGATTATTTCATCCCTCATGGGTCCAAATTATCCCCAGTGTGTGGGCTGAAAATAGACCTTGTAGGTAAATGCTAGCTCTGGTTAGCCCACCAGATTATAATGTTTTCCATCCAGATCAAACTGGTTCCATGCAGATGCCAGCGGCTCCGTTGGTATCCACGTTGGCAAATGGTATTTCTATTAGATTTAGTCACACTCCTGTGGTTCGGCCCCCCCTGTGCTTTGTAGCGGTGTTTGCACTTTGTCCTAATAGAGCAAAAAGAGCACCCCTTGTCTGGGCAATTTAAAAAAGCAATTTGTTCTCTTTCTCCCTCTGTTTGCTTTTACTGTGTTCTGGCCCAGTGCACTGGGAGCAAGCTAACCTTACATAAATTACTCCTAGTGGCTATGAAAATGTCAACAAGATGTGGCTAACTCCCCTCCTCCCGTGATGGCGTCTGCGGGGAGGCGATGTATGCGGCGCGCACATGTGTGATGATGCGACTCTCTTATAGCAAAGTGTGTGTGGGTGTCAGGCGCCCGGTTGGAGGGGACAGCCCGGTGGCCGCTGACGAGGATGGATGGATGAATGTGAACATCTCTTTCACGCTCCTTTCACAGCGACCGGGCCGATTCATCTGTCTGAGATGCTTTTGTCATTTTGTCTGATGTGCAACCACTCCCCACTGATGGATCGTCCCGAGCCCCCTCCTGCCTACATCTGCGTGGTCATCTTCTGAAACCCCACACACACACCCGCCGGCGAGTGTGTGGGTGCGGCGCATAAATGTGCATTTGTCAACATGAGTGGACGTCCAGCTTCTTCTACAATTGTATTCTTCATTGAGACAAGTGGTGTTTTTCAAAAACAAGTGCAGAAAAACAAGTGCAGAAATATGGTCTCACGCTGCTCCTGCCCACTACAAATGTTTCCTCTCGGCAGGCGGGTACCTTCTAGACCCTGTCACCTGCTGTTTTCTCCCACAAACTGCCTCTTAAGCTCCTTTTATCTGTCGCCATCATTTAAGCGAACGCACACACACAAACCTTCCTTCACACTTTGTTTCCCTTTGTTTTAATCTTGTGCCAGTGAGAGACAATGGCCGCTGCGAATTAAAAAACATCAGTCTTGAAATCTAGCCGGCTTTTTTTTTTTTTCCCAGTGTATTGTCACTCATGTTTCTACTTTACACCTATATAGGATACAGCAGCTGACCAGATAGGATGTGACAGCAGCAGGCGGAGGAAACCAATCGGAGTTGACTGTTCGCCAGGTTTGGAACAAAAGTACCTCTTCCTCCTCCTGTGAAACATCCACAAGTCAGACCACAACATGGATTACACTCAGCTGATATCTACTCCCACAGAGGGCTGAAATAACTCTCTGGAAAGAGAGAGCGCCTGTCCTGGGATTTGACATCTTGTCATAGTGTAATGGATTGAGTAATACTGTAATGTAAGTTAGGAGTGGGGGGAAAATGGAGTTATATAAAGTAAGTGTGTGTACCTAACTGCGAAAGAGAGTATGAGTCTTTATCACACAGTGACAACAATACAGAGTGCAGCATGTCTGTGGAGAGACAGGTCTTGTGTTAGCGGAGTGAGTTCAGCACCAAGGACAGCTCCCGGTGCTGACTTTCTGAGCTGAGAGTCGAATATTTCAAGAGTTTCTCATTGATGTAAAAGAAACTCTGAATGTATGTATCTTGTCCCCAGTCGCTCCCATTTCCCGCTTTATTTAATGTCTCATTTAATTGATGCGGGTTTGTTTTTTCCTCCCCGGTTAGATTAACACCTCGCAATAACAACAGCAGCAAACTACTCTCAGTAAAACACTTGGAAAATAGCTAAAAATAAACCCACAATTATACAATTGTGGAACAGCCTGCTCCTCTAAATTAGCACCTCAGACACTTTAAAACCTGCAGAAAAACATTTTTCACTTTCTGAGTTGGGACAATTTTTTGTGTTATTTTTTTACTTGTTTTGTAAAGTGTACACTGACTTAAAAATGAAATATTTTTTAAGTCACTGATAAACAAACAAAAAAAAAGAAGTTGTGTTGGGTTTGTTTGTGTTTTCCATTACTGATGATCAAAAGCTTCTGGTGGAGGGATATCAGAAAACTTATCATTAAAGACGGCTGAGGAATCAACCCACGTTCCCATGATGAGGAGGAAAAATATCAATAAGCAGGTTAAATGTCATCGCTCCAATATGATCAAAACAAGATCCTGCACCAGGAGATGAATGTGCGAGCAGACAGACTCACTAATTGCACAATAAAAGAGCACGATTTTATTTATCCAACAGTAATAAATATGTTGTTTTTATTATTGAGTAATCCTTTTTGAGCTGGACCAATTGGAAAACAGAATTAATGCCACATAATGTAAGTAAATAGGAACATTTTTAATATGTGAATTATTACCGTATTTTCTGGACTATAAGCCGCTACTTTTTTCTGACACTTTGAACTTGGGCGTGGGCGACTGAATCAAATAATACACACAGACATGAATATTGTGAACTCAGCTCTTTTATTGTCTGGAAAATGCATTTACCGTATTTTCCGGACTATAAGCCACTACTTTTTTCCGATGCTTTTAACTTAAACACCGGTGTTTCTCATGTATCGGCGGCACGAAGCTCGTTGTCTTTTTACAAGCTAGCAAGCTCCGTGCCACTGATACAGTTAGCCTCGTCACATCAGACCCGGTCAGAGTGGACCACATGAAACTGTTCGAATAAATTCAGTAGCACCTCATAGACAGGTGCACTTAATAGTCCGGAAAATACGGTAATTCCTTTATTGGGTTTAAAGTTCTGAGACTGAAATCTTCACAAATCTCAATAATTTCACCAACTGATTTTCTTCAAATGTATTTCTGCATATACTCTCACCATCTTCCCTCTGGATTTAATGTCTCATTTAATTACAATGCAAGCTGCGCTGTCAATTATGTGAATTGGAGGAGGAGATGAAAACACACTTTCTTTAACAAAGTAATTTTAGGTTGGGTGGGGGAAGGGGGCTGGCTGTTTTGGTTTCTATATGATTGGGTGGTGGATTGAAAGGAGGCCATCAGCGGTAAAATATAGCAGCAGAGAGGAAGACTGACACCACGAGCTCTTTTCTTAGACAAGAGCTGTAATTACAGTCTTATCTACTTTTCTATGCAATTAGTGAAATGGAGGGGAACCCGTGCCCACACACACACACACATTAACAGATAATCTACATAATCACCGGAGGGTCAGAGAGGCTGTGTGTGAGTTCCTCTGTCTTCTCACTGATTGCGTGTGAATGTGTGTGTGAACGGTTTAACCTGTGTGACCACGGACGGGGCGGCTTGGTGAATGACAGTGTGATGGGCCGCACAACCGCTCGCGAATTACTGTCTTAATTGGACTGGTGGGGACAAGGGCCACTGATGACTGTCCCAGAGGGAGGAGAGGATACATAACCCCAGCTCACCCATCCTTCACCCTCGCAGGTGAAACATGCCACGTTTGGTTTGAATTGACTCGACAATGCAGGCCACACTCGAGTGTTTGACACTGTGTGTTTATCTCTGAGAGAATAGTATTTGTTAAGTGTGTTGCATCATTATTCAGTCACAAATTTAATTATTAACACCATACAACTTGCCTATGAATCTGGATAGATCCTCACAAATTCATTAACCTTTGAATTATCATTTCTTGGGTTAATGCTGTGTAAATATTAGGAAGATATGTTACACTGTAAAATGAAAATAATTGAAAGGTGGATTTTTGTTTTGTCACCACCAAGGAGGTTATGTCTTTGCCCACATATTAGCAACATTACAGGAAAACAACTCAACCGATCTCGATGTTTGAGATCATTGGAGTGAGGGAGGAAGAGGGGAGAGGATCCAATCATTAAAAGTCTTCAGATCTTGTCCATAACCATCCCCATGTGAGAAAAACACTCTCTATTGGAGACATGAATGGGACAAGGATTAAAGTTGATGAGGACGAGGAGGATAGAAATCAAACTCCAGCTGCAGTTATATTTAAAGGGGACATATACTGGTTTCAGAGAAGTTTAAATAAGTCTTATAGAGCATGTCTGTAAAGTTTCTTGGTTAAACTTGACTTTGATCCTGTGTTTCAGTCTCCCAAAAACACTCTGTATCAGCTTTACTGAGAACAGATTGTTTTTAGGTGCCTGTACCTTTAAGGCCCACCCCTCTGTTGCTCTGCACTGATATAATGACACCATCACTGTAACCAGGAAACCAGCGCAACGAAAATCGAAAATGAGGCGACTCCACTCTGCTGTGAGGCTGCAGCCTGTGTAACATGTGTGGGTACGCTGCCGTCGCTGTGGGAGACCACGTGGGATGCTCTGCAGGGATTGGCTAATGCTCTACTGTTACATCACAATATATCAGAATCCAGAACAGCTCGTTTTACCTCAGGTATTTCTCTTCAAGCAGGTCACACAACAATGAGGTGGTTGTAAAATCTCACAGTCAGTAAGCCAAATACCAAACATAATATGCCCCCTTTAAATTAATATGGCAGCACCCATTCAAGTATTAGCAGCGATGTTAAAACATACTCATCGTTTCAGTTTTGTGCGTGGGATAAACAAAGATATGAAACCCAAATTTCACTGAAAAGAGGTGTTGATACTGACTTTTGTGATGATGCTTTAGAAGAAAATGATAAAACATGGTGCAGATGATTTACATACTTTGTCCAAATCACATCTCTTTAGATTTCCTTCTATCTAAACTCTTCACAGTGGTTCTGGCACTTTCCCCATTTCTCCCCGAGCACATTTCTTTCTCGCTCAACAAACTGATGAGATAGTGGCCACTGCGACAATTTTGAACCATCACATTAAGTGTTCTTTTCATCGCTCAAGCACATCATTTCCACTGACAAACACCAAACGAGCGGCTGAGCGGAGAAATGGCCTCCGCTCTCTGATCGACTACCCAGTTGGGAAGGAGGGGAAGCTCAGAAGCCTCATTCAAGAAGCTGTCACATCGCACGAGAGGAAACATGCTAATTGGTCGACACATCCCAAAGAATTACTTGTGAATGTTTCCTGCTTTATAAACTAACACTTGTAGGCCTGATAAGAGAGTGGAGGGAAAATGTGTTCCGGTTGTGCACAGTCAAGCAGCAGCTTATTTATTTTTTTTATCAACTTCATGTCTTCAGAGCTACACATGCGTGGGTTTGTGACATTCAAATATAACTGAGAAACTCCCGGCAAGCTTCACACACACACATACAAGCATATACACACAGATCCAGGCACTGAGGACCAGCAGGGACTTTAAGGTTCACTGAGCAACTGCATAAATAAGCCTGAGCTCTGCATGTAAAAGTGTATATGTGTATTGGAAGGCGAGGCAACTGGGGAAAAGCAGGGCGTCTGTCTGTCTCCTGGGTACTGATGTGTGCGCTAACCACTGCCGGCATTTCCTCCCTCACTTCCAATCGCGGCTCAGGTAATTGGATCCCCCCGCTGAGCGTGCGGCGTCCTTCTGCGACACAGAGTAGTGTGTGTTTACATCGCCACATGTCGGTCAGTCGGGTGGCCCCAACGCTAGTCGGAAAAAGGTGTTGGGCGCGTCTCTGGGAAACGCAGCCGAGCGTGGAGATGATTACCTGCGATGATAGCGCCTCGGCTGTTGACTTCAACACAACAGGGGGATGAAGCTGAATGAAAGGCGCAGCCGCCACTTGACAGGCCACAGTTTGACTTGCTCTCAATGAAAATCTCAGCATCTGAGTCTTTATTTTTACTCAAAGTAGGGAGATAAATCACAATTACACGTGTGTCAGTTTGACCCTGTTTGCAAGTGTAAACAGCCACCGTGGAGATCCGATCAGTCAAACCAGGCGGGTCTGGGACATGTGACAAAATATCTTTTGTGGGGTAAGAGAAAATACATCATGAAAGGAGGACTGTGCAGGAGGCAACACAAGAGACACACTGCAACCTCTGTATCCATACAGCAGCACAACACCTCTGCTGCACTGGAGCTCCACTACAAAAACGCTCCAATGACTGGTCGGTCGTTCAGGTCATTACCTCGTTTCCATCTGACCTTGACTGTGCTTTTTCAATCAATCAATCAATGAAATTTTATTTATAAAGTGCTTTTCATACATTAAAA
>OOFC01013969.1:0-20875 GCA_900323345.1 Pseudochromis fuscus
GTTATGGACGGATTTAGATGAAATTTTCAGGGATTGTCCAGATGGGGATAAGGAACAAATGATTAGATTTTGGAAGTGCTCCGGATCACCGTCTGGATCCAGGAATTTTTTGAAGGATTCTCCTCGAAGGCGTTCATGTTGATATGCTGGTGCAAGCGCAGTTCAGTTGCTTGTCTTGATTTTTACACATGCGCAGTTGCTCGCGCCCTCTGTGCCCAGGCGACGCGCTCACATTTTTTGAGCTGCATGCGGACGCATCGGCGCCTGTCCCCGCCTGTCCGCTCAAGCGCTTCCTGACGTGTTCGATGACAATATTTACGTGACATGGGCCCTCGCCCTCTAACGCGCAAATGCGGACGCGGAAAGTATGAATTGGCCTTAACAGTGCTTGATGGAGGTCTGCGCTCTCAGAGTGCTTTTCTAGTTTATTCTTTTTTTTTAACTTGAGGTCATCTCCAGTCAGAGAGCTGAGTCGATGGTACGGTGCTGTAATGTAGGAGCATTTTTCTCACCTGTTTCACTGCATTCCTGCAGCATCAGTGTGTCAGCAGCATCACTGTGTCCGCTAAACCACACCAGCAGCATCACTGTGTCAAACCAAACCAGCAGCATCAGTTAAAACCAGTTCCACATACTCACCATGAGAGCTTCAGTTGACCCCGCCCATCATGACTCAGTCATCAGCAGTTAGACTGGTTTGGATGAAAATCCAGTCTCCTCCAGTACGACATCAGATCCATGAGGAATGTAACTGGAGGGCTTTTGCCCATCGGGCTGAAATAGTGGGTTTTGTTTTCTGTGTGTGTTACTTTGTGTTGATTTCCCTCAGAAAGCAGTCTCACTGGATCGTATCATTTCCACTTTTTTCTACCTGTCTATAAACTGATCCCACAGCTGCACTGTGTGAACTGTGGCTGAGGATTTCTTGTCAAACTTCTCTCGTCTTTGTATTTAACTTGTTTCCCACCTGAACTGTTACAGAAATATGCTGTATGATAAAAATGTTTGCTCCAAATCTGTGGAGTAGGAAAGAATTTCTCTTCTTTCCTTGACATCCCCTTATCCCCCTGTTACCTGTCACAACTATTAGCTCACACCATGTTATACGTATATTTCAATTTAGTTTCCCAGTCTTGTCTCAGATACTGAATAATAATCCAATGTATTCTGGCGAAGCACATCCTCAGTGCCTAATTAAATCTCCTCAGAAGTGGTGAAGCAGAAGGCGAATAACACCTCCTCTCTTTTTTAGCCCCACGCTGTGAGACCATCATCCACAGAGTGTTTTAAAAGGATTTGGGATCTGTGTTTGTAAGATCTGTGTAACCCCGGGTAACCCTCTGAAATCTGTGTGATCCCCAAGATATTTTGAACACTCATTTGCATCAACCCTGCAGTTAAAAATTTAGAGGCAGCTGCTTGTGTGCACATTCAGCTTCAGCATTTAGTATGTAACTGCCCACTAACCTTTGGCTCTGTTTTCCACAAATTTACTCTCAGATGTTTTTGCACAGTGTCACTTTATCAAAGGGTTTTTAAAATATATGTTGCAGATGTAAAATTGTAAGTGGGTCAGTGCAGCAGCAGCAGCAGCAGCAGCAGCAGCAGCAGATATGATTTCTGTCAGATGAGGCAACACATACATCACACCACAAAAACACTGTTTTGATGAACAGGTGGAAGTGACCACACAAACAGCGAGAACCAAAGAAATATCCATAAATGTGTCAGAATCATGCTATTTATTTGACATGATCAGGGTAATGTGCAGAACATCCAACGCTACAGTCTGATTATGTCTCTGTGTTTGGGTTTCCATTGCTGAAGACATTTTGTTATCACAACCTCTTTCCCCCTGCATCCAAAGCCAGGAGAGTCTGGATCGTACTGTACTGCAGTGGTTCCTTGTTGTTGTAGAGTTAATTAAATGTTCCAGCTCCAGCTATCCTTCTTGTACCTTTATCCTCTCTTTTCACCGAGCTCCTGTGAAGCTGGTTAGGAGAGATAAAGGTCTGATTTGTGCGTCCACCTCCAAACATCCCAGTACAGCAGAAACCATGTGTTTTCATAGTGTGTGTCCACTCACTACTCAGAAAAACAGACCTGAACAGTACATGAGTTTTCAGGTTTTATATCTTTTATAACACAGGCTGACCTTGATATTCAAAAATATGATAATGCTTGACTTTGATATTGACCAACTGCGTATAAATTTGGGTTTTAAGTTTGCTCAGTGGATGTAAACATGTTTCTAGGTAACCTTGTTACATGTTTTCTTTCTACCAATTGGTATTTTTTCTCCATAAATTTAGTGAAATGCATTTTAAAGTTAAAGTGAGTCTGAAAATGTTTTGTAAAAAAAATCTCTTTTAGCAGCAATTTCAAGTTCAGAATCATCTTTAATTTAATGAATCAAGTTTCAAATGCTTCATGTTAATGGCTGTGGTCTAAATACAGACTGTTTAGACAAGTGGACGCAGGAGTCCCGTCTCCAAAGTGAAGTAAATACCTAAATGCAAAAAAGTGCAATGCTGCAAGGCCACTAGATGCTAACTCCCAAAAACCCGAGGCTTCAAAGAGAGGAAGATTTAATGGCATCTTTAGTTTGACTGACAGCACTGGTCCCCAATGACATCAACCTCCTCAGTCCTCCCTTCATGTCCAAATATGGTCACTTCTGGCTCTAAACAACAAACATGACCGCGTTTAAATACCAAACTCCTGGCTTCAGAATAAGAGTCCACAAACCAACAGGTGACATTGTGTTAGCTTCATAAAAAGTCTATGTGTAAGACCTGGTGTAAAGGTTTACAGTCTGATTGCACCTAAGTTATTTATGTAATCATCTCCTCCTCTCTCCTTTGCAGGGGTGTTGATGAGCGAGCTGTCTCGTCCATGTCGGATGATGCTGCTGGTGAACCCACAGAGCGGGAAAGGACAGGCACTCACCCTGTACAACAACCACATCCAACGGATGCTCAATGAGGCCGGGGTCATACACACTCTGGTTATTACTGGTGAGTTGTAGGCACAAGCGCAGACAAAACAGAGATGCACATTTGACACTTGGACTTTTTTTCAAATTTGCTAGACTCTGACAATATGCCTCCTCAGGCAGTCATTTTGGGTTATTGAGTGTTATACAGTTTTGCTGATTTAAAATAAACTCTGCAACACAATAATGTGCAAACAATGAATGATTCTTGGTCTGGTGCATAGACTGTATGCAGAAGTGGACGTGGCAGTCGGGTCTCCAAAATCAGCCCAAGGCGAAAGTGTAAAAAAAGTGCAATACTCCCGATGGACACTAGATGCTGGCTCCAAAAATCTCTGATTCCAACTGATTCAAATTCAATCCAATACTCAGTCGACAGTTTTTCTTCACAAGTCAGTCTGATGTCATTAGCTGAAGGTAATTCTTCTTCTCAGTGATCTGGTAAAACTTCTGAAAATAAATCATCACTATGTAGATATTAGGCTTCATAAAGAGCAAGATTTAGGGGCGTGGTTAGTTTGACTGACATGTCAGGTCTCCAATGAGAGTGATGCTGAACTCCAGTCTCATCCACATTGGACAGCATCCTCAGGTCCAAGGGTTAGACCCGCCTCCTCACTCCTACCTCCAAAGCCAAATATGGTCGCTTCTGGCTTCAAACAACCAACATGGTGATGTGTATATGGTGAATTTAAAATGTGAGTCCACAAACCAACAGGTGACTTCATATTAGCTTTGTCCATTCTATACACAGTCTATGATCCAGATGCTGCACACACAGTTTTGTACACTGTCACTACATAATTATGTAATAACTACAATAACAACTATAAAACAAAACTATTGCTCTGTATGTGTAATCCCTGGTGCTCTTTCCAGACATTGAACTAAGAATCCTTCCTGCTGAGGAATGTATGGACTGGAGGACCATGATTGTACCTGATGTTAAACTTGTACCACAGCATCATACAAACAGCTCTCTCATATCAGTCTCCTTTCAGCATGGCAGTGAAGGAGAGTGAATGATCACACACACATACAGCTCAGCACAGACCACAACAACAACAACAACACCAACAGCAACAGCAACACCTCCCTTGTTGTCCCTGCTTTTCTCCCCCTCTCTGTTCCCCTCCTCTTCTTGTTTTCCTGCTGTCACCATCATTATGCTGATCAACTGCCTCTGACCCATATGCATGCAGAGCTGTTATGTAATAAATACGTGTACACACAGTCAGATACACATATGGACAAAGTCATCATGAGGACACACATTCACACAAAATCCCCTTTTTGCCATGATTTGTTTTGATATAATCTTGCTTGACATGTTCATCTATAATCTAGACTGTGCGGTGATTATACAGCGTAATATTAGAAACCCTCCCATATTGTATCAGAACTCATCAGCCGATGAGCTCGTGAAGGTTTCCCCTCGTGTGTCGTTTCCAGTTTCACCCTGTGTCTGTGTTTTGTTCATAAATCAGTGCAGTGTCAGCAACACTCAGGAACCAATGTCTTTCATCACAGTGCAGTCAGAGACAGAGAGAGGAGCACAGCCAGGAAGAAACCCACGAGGAATCCTCTTATTGGAAAAGACAAAACATTTTTTTCCTTTTTTGACAAGTTAATCCCAGACAACAAATAAAAAACGGATTAATCCTCAAAATCTATATAACTGCACAACCACTGAAAGAGAAATGTGGATACCACTGTGATAGACCATCTGATCAACTACTGAAACAAATCTTTTTTTCTCTAATCTCTCCCAAATGGCCCAGAGTGATGTCTCAGTGGACGAGTATTAAAGACCTCCCCCAGGCATTGTTTGCATGCAGAGGTGGAGTATTTTAGGTACAACTCCAAGGGAGTGGAGAAATAAAATCCTGAGCTCTGCTAAATGTGAACAACAAGGAGCGTTACTGACACAGGCTGTGGTTAGAAATCAAAAATCAAAATCAGGCCAATGCAGAAGTGGCTCCAAAAATCTCCAAAAACTTTGGCTTCAGTTGACTTCAATTTAATCCTGAAATACTCTGTCAATACATTTTTTCACAAGTCATTCTGATGTCATTAGGCTTCAAAAACAAGGGGAATATTTTTGGTTAGTTTGATTGACTGCTCTGGTCTCCAGTGACACATTGATGTTAATATTGTACTCTTAAAATCTAACCTTGTTTCCCTATAGCCCCTTTTTCCCTTTCCCGTAAAAGGCCCTGTCTTTCCCAGGCCGCAGTTGCAAACAAGAATGTCTGTTTGCCTGGTTAAATAAAGGTTAAATAAAAAATTAAAAAAGCATTAGACCTGAACTCCAGTCTCATACACATTGGACAGATGAACACATTTTACCACATATCTGTACAGTCTGTACAGTAAACAGCATGAACCAGTCCACAGTATTTACAGCTGAGGCCAGTTTACAATGTCTGTACTTGGACAACAACGCTATGATGTGACTGTGTTGCTGGTTGGAAACAGGAAGTTTTAGTTAGGACACGTCCTTTTTGAGTCGCTCATTACCAGTAAAAAAATATATATTATAATGTTTTCAACTACACTTTGTAAAAACACGTCTTCCTCTTCTTGTGTGAGGCTCGTGGCTGGAAGTGTCTTGTACATGGATGCTAACAACAGCAGGCAGACTCATTATTGGATGCTTGGCTGTGTGGCAGCTGTGGGCAGTGCCAGGGGTGGAGGATGGATGAAGGATGACTGCACTGCTGAGGGAGGTGGAGGGGGGGGGGTGTGTTGGTCTGTGTGTGTTTGCGTCTCTGCACATGTAAAGATGCACAGTGATTCCTCGCAGGCAGCCTCCCTCACTGCTCAGGCTTCCTGAGACGTCTGTCAGACAGTTTTAATTTGATGACGACGTCTTCTGCTCGGACTCGTGAGCTCGATACACATTACAAACATTTACCAGAGGAGACGGATATCCCCTGAAACAACCTCACTCGGCTGCTCCTGCTTTTGTTCTTTCATTTATAACGATCTACTTGTTAGCTTAACCAAAGTGACATCGCTCATTGAACAAGTTTGGTGGTGGAGCTCCATGGGCCGTGTGAGGATGCTGAAGCAGTCACTGTTTGAACACGAGCAGATAGGGCAACGAGAGGACAGAGATCTTGGAAACATCCTAGATTCCACACAACTATGAAAGCAAGTCATTTAAAAATATATCAAAGCCTCTTGTTAAAGCAGAGTAGTGGAAACCTCTCTGGAGCAATGAAGCTGCACGGTGTAGCTGACAGGCTGACGGCTGTACGTGGATGTCTTTGAACGCTGCGCGGTTCAGAAGCATTGATTTTAAAACTCGAGAAATCCTGGGAGATAACACTCTGTGTGCCACGTGGCGTGGTGAAATAATTTTGCGCGTGTGAAGTGATTTTTAAATACGGGACAAAGCTCGTCCCTTTTCAGGTCAGTACAAGACGTGTAACTTTATTTATAAATACAGGACTAATACATTTTTCAAGGGACGGTTGGCAACCCTATTTGAGTGATCAGATCACAGAGGTGTGAACAGGGTTGAATTTCCTTCAGAACTAATAAAGTTCTATCTCATCTCATCTTAACGCATCTTAACTTATCTTATCTCATCTCGTCTTATTGCATCTTTTCTTGTCTTATCTTATCTCATCTCATATCTTCATTTCGCATCTTATCTCATCTTATCACATCCTATCTTATCTCATCGCATCTCATCTCGTATCATCTCATATCATCCCATTTCATCTTAACTTATCTCCTCTTCTCATCTTGTCTCATTTTATCTCATCTTATGGCATCTTGTCTTGTCTTATCTTTAGAAAATTACAAATGAAAGAAAAAACATTTTACATTATTCTTATTATTTCTCCTGTTTGCATAGTTTAATTTTTGACTTAAATGTAAAATAACTAGCAACGAAAATCTAACGCCTGTTCTCTGTTGCTGCCTCATGTTGTAACTGATGGATGGATTTTCCGTTAAAACCCTCCCACAGGGTGGCTTTAAAACATGCAAGCAAAGCTAATAATTTTAGGAGCCATGCAGGACGGTGCAGACACAGTGTTTGTGACGTAGGACGTTGTTTGTTTAATATGGTGGTTACCACTTACCACAATATAATTGCAGCTTGATGTAAACATACTTTTAAAGTTGAACACAAATCTTGATTGTCACTGAGTTTAGGTACTTTTCCCTCTGGCACACCACAGAGGAGTTCCCATGTTTAAACTCTGTTCAGCTGAGGGCAGAACAGGAAGTGTCTGTCAGCGGCGTGCAGCTTTCAGCTCGACCTGCTCAAGTCGCTCTGGATCTGGGACGAGTTTGTGTTGCTGCACTTTGGAAAAAAAACAAGTGTAACTTCAGACAGGCTCTGGGTCAGTGGAGAGAAAGTCTTTTCACGTGAGGTTACATTTGGTGAAGAGTGGTGTAAAATTTAGAAAGATTTGTGAGTCTTTGGGGAATGAATGAGGCTCTGGAAACACAAGTTTAGCACAGACCATGCACAACAAAGACAAATGCAGGCTGTTTAATGATGTCTGATGTTTATGTGATACACAAGTTATTCTAAGTGATACTTTAATTTCAGGAAGGACTCAGTTACAGTACAAATGTTGACATATAGGGACTGAAAAAACTAACAATTCAAACACAGTCGCCCCTCAGGCGCTTCCTGATACTGTGAGGTAATGAGTGTGTGTGTGTGTGTGAGTGTGAGTGTGTGAGATACTGTGAGGTAATGAGTGTGTGTGTGTGAGTGAGAGAAGGAGAGAGAAACTGTGAGGTAATGAGTGTGTGTGTGTTTGTAAAAATGTGTGTGTTACACCCCTCAGGCACCTCCCAGCAGCTGGATGAGCTGTGACAGTGTTTATAGTGTTTCCTGCTGTATCAACACACACACACATACACTGAATGAAAAGCCGATGCTGGTTCTCTGTCCTCGGCAGCTGTCATGTTGGTGGAGGGTCCTGCAGCTTCTACACTGCTGCTTACAGAGAGAGGGAGCTGCAGTCAGGATGTGTGACAGCATCAAGCTGCCTTCACTTAGTGATACAAGGTCAGTACGAGGACGAGGCTTCCTGTCACCTTACATGCACTTAAAAACCATCAGGATGGAAACTGTGATGTGGCTCAGTGACAGCGACAGCACTGGATGGTGAAGGACAAAACAGTTGTTTTTGTTCAGTGAACTCTAGCACCACGAGAACGACACTTCAATGATGGTCAAGTTTAAAAATGTGTTGGCACTCATTTTTCTATGATGCAGGAGGAGAGCCATGTATGGAGGCTTTTTGGTTTTGATTATCAGTACAACATTTCAGACACTCGAGTCAACTATCTGTTTACTATTCAGTACCAACAGTCCACTGCATTCTGCACTGGCCTCATGTTTTAGCCCCAGTTGTGTCGTCCAGTTGTATATAAGATAAGATAGTAGATAGGTATACAGTGTATGGTGTGCATACACGTATTGAACCCAACACCGATCTATAGAGGTACTTATCTCCGTTAACACAAAAGTCTCTATCTTGTTATTTATTAATCAGGAGCTCGGGTTGTTTCACTCCTTTACAAGCTTCTGAGGACATATTGAAAATGTGCAGCACAGTCCTGCAGCTGTGACCAATGATGAAGCAGAGATCTGCGTGACTGTGATGAGTTAGTCACAATCCACAGTCCACATACAGTGAAACTCCTCCTCTCTTCTCCTCTGCAACAGCATCCATAAGAGTCATTACAAGCACAGTGTGAATTAGTGGACCTGATGAGGGCAGTTACTTGAACTGCTGCTGCTGCTGCAGTGACACTGCTCTGCAGCGTTGTTGCTGATTGGGCCCTTCAATGGTTTTAGTGTACAGCCTCTGCATAGATAAGGAAATGAGATGTGACTGGACTGATAAGGAGGAATTGATTCCTTTATTCTGCGGAGTTTAGGCAACAGGAGGTAAGAAGAGAGGCAGAGAAATCAGATCTCTCTCTAGAGGACTGTGTATTTGTGTGTGTGTGTGTGTGTGTGAGAGAGAGAGAGAGAGCTGTGTTAAGACATGAGGATAATAGTGGTTTTAAGGGCAGAACAAAAAAGTGACATCATGACATCAGAGGAGAGCTTGTTATTTCCAGGTGTCTGCAGCTCACAGGTGAAGATCACTAGAAAAAAATACCAGTAAAATACATCTTATTATATTTGTCAGTGAGCAAAATACAAATTTCTGTTGCTGGACTTGTTAAGTGGGTCTCTGCAAACAAGTGTCAGCTGAAAAGTGGAGCATCAGACATTTGATTGATCGACGTCTGGTTCTGGCCAGGTGCATGGCAAAGTGAAAATGGTCTTTAAAGGTCAACACTAACTCATAAAAAGTCTGGTATGTAACCTTTCATCTAATGCGACATTTTTCGCTTCATTGCACAGAATAAAAGATGAGATATAACTCATTGTATTCAATTATTTTACATGTGCTTATAGTTGGATATTTGCATCTTTTCAACCACACACGTAAATACATATGTAGACTAATAGAAGTGGACAAATGTACCGGGGCTCAAACATTAGGCCAATTTCAGAAGTGCAAAAAAGCGCAATACCACCAACAACCACTAGATGCTGGTTCCTTTTCTTTTCAGTGATCTGGTGGGGGGGAGTTAGGGGCGGGGTTAGTCTGATTGACTGTTCTGTTCTCCAATGAGAGCAGCTCTGAGCTCAAGTTTCATCCACGTTGACAGTGTCCTCGAGTTCAAGGGTCAGACCCACCCCCTCACTCCTCCCTTCATATCCAAATATGGTCACTTCTGGCTCTGACCATCAAATGTCGAACTCCTTGCTTCAGAATGACAGTTTTAGTTCTTGTTAACAGTCAACGAGACATAAGGACAAGGCTTGCTGTGCTGCTGACCCTGAAAGACAGAAGAGAGTTTTGACTGAAGTTGCGTTGTCCACTGAACTGAACTGTGTTTGGTTTCACACTGAGCTGCAGACTTCTGAACAAGTCTCAAAACTCTCAGAAATTTCAAAGAGCTTTTTTAAATGTTGACTGCATGCTCTTGGAGGAGGTTTCAGTTGATATCAGCTCACTTCACACTTGTTAAATAAGATAAGATGACATAAGATAGGACTTTATAATGGATCTAGACGT
This sequence comes from Pseudochromis fuscus, assembly GCA_900323345.1. Lineage (NCBI taxonomy): Eukaryota > Metazoa > Chordata > Actinopteri > Pseudochromidae > Pseudochromis > Pseudochromis fuscus. The sequence goes on from OOFC01013969.1 coordinate 10,111, forward strand.
CTCATGTAAGATGATCTGCTTTTCTTCCACTGCTCTTATCTCCACACTAACAATGATCAACAGATTTTTACTAATACACAGAAATATATTTTCTTCTATGGGCCTCACATTACATTTGATATTGCTTTATTCTTTTTGTAATAACTACAGACATCTCAGAAGCTCATTTGCAGTGAGATTAATGTGAAGCTGTGTAATTAGGTTTTGATTAAAATAAAAAAAATCTGTGGAGAATCTATTTAAACCCAAGTAATTTCATTCATTATTCATTGATGAACAATTAAAACTTTATTCCTAAAACTTTATTCTTTTTAACCTTTTTTCTTTCCTCTTCAGTTAACTTGTCATCCACTGGCTTTGGAGATCTGTCATTTGAATTAATTAACTGGAAGTTTGCTAATTATAGACGACTGTTTTCTCCACAATTAGTACAAAATTACGAAGTTCTGTCCTTGAAAATGACAGAGTTGTAAATGAAATGTATGCTAATGTATGCTGATAGGAAGCTCTGCCAAAAGCAGTGTGTGCTGTAGTTGATTTGTTAAGTTCATTCCTTATTCTTTTATATTACTTGGTTCTGTTTTAAGACTCAAAAAGTTCAACCTGTCCAACTTCAGAAGCAGCTGGGACCTATTTCTATAGATTATTCAGCCTCAGATCAATTTGACGAAGTGCTCCTGGGCAGTGAAGTTGTCCCTGTGTAATTGGTAGACGCTTCATTTAAGACCGTATATCAGCTTTCCTCCCACGGTGAGACTTTAATTTGGAACTGGAGGGAGAAAGAAAAGAAGATTAAAAGTAAGAAGGACCAGGAATCTCCTCTTACCTCCTCTTTGTCTCCACTTGGATCCTACCTACGTGGTTGTGTAATGTTGCTGCGCGCACACACACACACACACACACACCACAAATATGTAAAGTCAGTTTCCATGCAGGTGTGTCTTTCCTGTATGTGAAATCCAGACAAGGGGGCACTGTCAGTGACACTTCCTCCTCAGAGAGGTCAAAGGTCACAGTCAGTTCTCACTCAAGTGTGACTTCTCATGTTTCATTTAAAATATGGTTTCATCTGTGTGTGTTTGCAGTATTACTGTTGTTGTGGGGACATGAATCTGTCCACATGGTCAAATTATGGGGACAAAAAGCCTGTATCTGTGGTGGAAATCATTACATTTAATGGTGATGAAAAGAAGTAGTTAGAGTTAAGGTTAGAGCAAATTCTCAGGAGAGGATGTGAGTCACTGTAATGTCCTGAAACATGATTGTGTGTGTGTGTCCTGCAGAACGACAGAATCACGCTCGCGAGATGATGAGAGAGGCCGACCTGTCTCAGTGGGACGCTTTAGTCATCATGTCAGGAGATGGACTTCTGTACGAGGTGAGGAGACACGTGTGATACAATAAAAGGAAGTATTCATCACATTTATCACAGATTTAGTGTCTATAACTTTAATAATACATTTTAAAGTACAACCACAATTAAAATTGTTATACAATCATATCATAATTGCATTTTTGCTTAACCATGTTTGCGTTTGTTCAGAAGAAGAAAGAAGTGCATCAGAGTAGAGCTGATTGATAAAACATGACATGAACTAACGATTTGTGGGATTCTTTCAAAATAAAAAATATCCATCTCTGAGAGTCAGAATTTCTCCATCATGGACGATTTCATTGAGGCTGCCATTTTAAATGAGCCCATATGATGTCAGAGCATTTCAACCGATGTGAAAAATCCTCCTGAATGGGGGGATTTTTCTGATTGGTTGAAAGGTTCTGACATCACATGGGCTCAGCACATGGTGAGTTGACTACATCATGGCAGCACAGTGGTGGCAATAGGACAACATGACATTTTAATAATTGATCAAATAAATCTGAAACTTCCTCTTATGAGCTCTCAGTGTTACAGCTGTGTATGCTCCATTTAATATTCCTTTAAACAACAGTTATTTTAATTAATTATTGAAACCATTCTAAGTTTTATTCTTGGTGAATATATAACTGATATGATATTAATTTCTAAAATGCTGCTGTCAGTAACACACTGAGTACTGTTTTCAGTGCACAGGTGGTTACGGTCGTTGCCAATTGACTAGTTCACTGATGTGTGAAACATCCTGTCACTACTGGGCAGGTTTGTGCTTCATGAAAGTGGCACTGCAGCTGGAAAACACTGACTATGTATGAAGTGTTTGTGTGTCCGGCTGAGTGCAGCTGAATGTTCTGCTTCTTCCAGGTGATAAACGGCCTGCTGGAGAGGGCAGACTGGGAGGATGCCATCCGCACACCGCTGGGGATCCTTCCTGGTGGATCAGGAAACGCCTTGGCTGCATCCATACATTACTACTCAGGGTGAGACACTCACAGGACTGTCACTGTGTTGTTGGAGTTCTGATCCCTTGTGTCTTGTAGCTACTTAACTGTTTGTAGGTTTATATTTTGATTTATTTTCCATTTTGTTCCAGGTAGTTAACTTTATCTTTCCCTCAGGGGAAATTCACCTCAAATCTCAGGATATTTATTGTCCTGAACTGTCAGTGGAATAAAACACAACATTGTGGTTGCAGGAAATAAAGCAAATGTTTTGCTATCTTCTGACATTTATTAATCACTTGAGAAGATAATCAGCAGCTTGATCAAAGTGGATAGTAATCGTTTGCTCTAGATAAGAGTACTGAAAGTGTAGATGTGGCTGTATTGTAGCAGAATGACTCCATTGTGACAAACCTCCAACGTTCAGCTCCTCAGAAACCAGTTTAACCAGTTAGATAACATATCTGCTTCTAAGTACTACTACCACTAACTTTATGTTGTTTTAGGAGGAGGGCTGTGAGATTTATGAGCATGCACACAGTTTGTAACACTGCGTGAAGATAGAGATTTAAATCAGATTATACAGTGTCTACAGTGGGTAGTTCAGCCAATCGGAAGTCAGAGATATGGACAAATACAGTATCAGCCAGTCCTCATCATTCAGCGATACCTGAGCGAGTCATGTAAGGACATCATTCATTTTCATTCGTCTTCAGACAGGGACTGTGTGTAATCCATACTCCTGTGGATCCTGTGGAAACTTCAGGATCTGACCTGTCATGAATCAGCAGGTATTTCTGATGCAGTGACGTTGGCTCCACCTCCACATACTTTAATAAATGAGATGTGCTTCTTTTACACGTACAGCTGAGCCTGAGACACACATGGCTCCAGCCTCCTGGTGCTTATCACTATAAAATGCCCTAATCTCATCTGAATTAAATATTAATGATTTGCTCATTTGGGGGATTGTTTGGAGTTCAGTCAACCAGCACAGAGAACAGAGGAGAAACTGGAGGACAGAACAAAGGAACCATCATTGTCTTGTTGACTCACCTGTTACCCTGTATGATGGTAGTTTGATATGGAGTGAGCAGTAAATTCATATTTCTAACAACTTCTGCATCTGTATAACATGTGGTGCATTGAATTGTAGGATTGTTAACACTTATATTAACACTCAGATTTCAAACCCCTCAATTAAATAGCAAGCTCTAAAAATAGTGCACTACATAGTTAACATACCAGATTTTTGAAGTCAGTACTGATGTCACTGTGTGACAGTTTTAACATTGTGAGAACAAAATCTCAGCATGTAAGCACGTGTTACAACAGTCTGGAAGAGTTTGTTTTTTACTCTCAAGACTCACTGAGCTGAAAATGTTACTGCTAACCTGTGTAATGGAGAAATAGTTTTCAAGCAATCACATTTTAGCACCTGCTAGCACCGGGTCGGCCTTTCTTTTGGAACCGCAGGAGAACAGGTACTAAAAAAGAGGAACCAGGTACTTTTTCCTAATGATAAACCAACCCACACCTGGTAGAGTGCAGCTGCTACCATGTGGTGGAAATGCTCCATTAGCTGCAGTTTCTTCAACTATAAAGATTTACCTGCACTCATGTTTATCAGCTCAGTTTAATGTTACCAAGGTTCAGCTTCTGGAGAGTTCATCCTCATAGACCCCCATGTTAAAATGCCAGACTTTACAGCTTGGTACTCACAATGGTTTTGGTCTCAATGGCTAATGTTTTACAGAACTCACCCAGTTAAATTGTATTAAGATGTTTTGAGGTGTGGCTGCTTTGAGTGACTGGTGGGTGCAAGCCAGAGACCGTGTATAGAAATGGACGAAGCCACCAGTGGCCAAAAATGAGGCCAGTGCAGAAGTGCAAAAAAGTTCAGTGCTCCCGACGACCACTAGAGGCCGGCTCCAAAAACCTCTGGCTCCAACATTTATTAGAAAATGGTCTTTTTCAATCAGCAGCACTTTGGCTGACTATGCTGTCTTTTTAAAGTGCTGTATAAGTAAAGTTGAATTGAATTGAATTGAATTGAAATCTTGTACCTTGTTGTTTTCTGTCTGCACAGCTCCATCTTCCCTCGTCTCTCCTGTGGCTATAAAACAAAAACTGTAAAAACCATCTGGTCATCAAGCTTAATATGTTTTATAATATTCATTGTTTTTGTCACACTGCTGAAAGCTCCACAGGCTATAGTATGCAACAATTATTTTAATATCAATTAGTCTCTTTTTGTTTGCTGGAGCCCTTTGACATTTTTGCTTGAAGAAATATTAAAATGATGAGTTGATTATTAAAACAGTAGATATAAGTGCAGGCAGTCGTTGTGGTTTTGGTGAAGTTGTTGCTTCCAGGTTGTTTCCTCCTGTATCGACAGAGCTGGAGCTGTTACTGTCTCTGTTTGTGTTTTAGATTTTCTGACCTTTCTCCTCTGAAGTCATCACGTGGGAAATTAACAAACCTAATGAAGGCCTTGGAGGCAGCTCCTTTTTACACTGCTCTATTGTTTGTAGGTCACAGGAGCTTCATCTTGTCCTTTCTCTGAGTTATTTATTTTTTTATTGTCACTGTTTATCCCACTCTAGTCAGTTTTTTTTGGTGTCCAGCAGTTTTTGTTAAAGCCTTTGTTTTGCTGTCTTATATTTTTTTTCTCAGTGGGATTCCAGACCTAATAAAAGCTAAATAAAATAAGGTGACAGCAAAGTAAAAACAAAGAAAACTCCTCTCACTGCTGGGTCTGTCTTCACCAGAGAGTCACATTCATTCATCATCATCTAACAATGGTCTTCCAGCTACAGCAGCAGCAACAATGACAGGAAGGGACCAGACTCTGTATTGTTCACTCTCCTCTCTCTCCCGGGGCATCCAGAAAGTCTCTCTCTCTGGCAGCTGCAGGCTGGCCTGACTGGCCCTGGACAGATTGTGTTTGGTATTATTCCCGAGCTGAATGTCGAGTTCACCGAGTCTGCATGGATCCAACCAGCGACAGCTAGAATGAATCTAGTTTTATTTAGATTCATTTGTCACAGGTTCATTGACAGGGTTTAATGGGCTTCTGCTCACAGATAGAATAATCAAGAGCCGTGACATCATCTGTGAGGTCATCACTGATGGTTTCTGACAGGCGAGACACATCCACGTGAGCGGGAGTCTCCCTCCCCCTGGTGGGTCATAGGTGCTACATACAAAGATTAAAGCCATAGACTGTATGTATAAATGGACGAAGCAACCTGGGCTGAAACATGAGGCCAATGTAGAAGTGCAAAAACGTGTAATACCACCAACAGCCACTAGATGTTGGCTCCAAAAACCTCTGACTCCAACTGACTTCAATTGAAAAATGCTCATTTTCAGTGTTGAAACCCTCAGTCAATACATTTTTTCCATAAGTCATTCTGATGTCATTAGATAAAGTCAACTCTTCTCATCAGAGATCTGGTGGGAGGAGTTAGGGGCGGGGTCAGTCTGATTGACAGGTGGTCCATCTGAAACAAATATCATAACCAAATAGAGATTAGGCTTCAAAAAGAGGAAGATTTAGGGCCGGAGTTAGTTTGATTGACAGCTCTGATCTCCAATGAGAACAGCACTAAACTTGAGTCTCATCCACATTGGAGAGTGTTTTCAGGTTCAAGGGCCAGACCTCCTCACGCCTCGCTTCATATCCAAATATGGTCACGTCTGGCTCCAACTAACCAAGATGGCAGCAGCCAAATGCTAAACTCCAGGGGGCCGGCACCTTCCATGTTTTGTCTGGGCTGGGTTTGCTAATCGGGCCTCTTATCAGTGGGTACATGTATCTGTACTTTGCAGTTATTTACCATGATGTTGACTTTGGTGTCTGTGTGGTAGGAGTGATGCATTTTACATCTGAAGAGGAGAGTGAGGCCTTGTCATGGAGACAGATTTTGCTGCTGCTGCAACTAAGACTGAGAAAAGTTTATGATGAAACCAGAAGTGTAAAACACAAAGTGAGGACGGGCAGGACAAACTCACATCACCTCTGGTTCAGCTTCACTTTAATGGAAAGTGCTGAAAGACGAGAACAGAGAACACAGATAAATATTTCATCTGACTCCTCCATCACACAACTTCTTTTTTTTTTTGCAGTTATTTGTGGGACATGAAGAGAGAAAAGTTTTATTTTTCCCAAACCAGAAAAACTAGAAACCGCTGATTTATTTTTGGATTTTATTTTTCTTCTTTATAATTGTTATGTGTGTGTGTGTGTGTGTGTGTGTGTGTGTGTAAAAACTAAATAATACTTTATTATATTATTATCTGACCTTTCACCAGACATGTGATCAGAAAGTAACAATATGCAGAAATGTAGATAAGTTTATTTGGAAGCTCGACTGATAAATAAATCCAGGATGATGAATATGGAGATGTCTGAGCTCCACTGAGACGTCCAGCCATCTCTGTAATTGGCTGTTGTGGTAACAGCCGGCGTGTCTGTGTGTCTCATCCTGACCTTTCACCTCTGTCTCCCGTCTTCCCAGATGGGGTTGTCTTTGTTGCCTGACTGGCCTGTCACGTCTTAACGCCCATGAGCTGATTCTGTCTCCCCCGACTCCCCACTACACCCCCACCATCACCCCACAGCCCCCTGGGGCTCCACCCCTCACATCCTCCTCCTCTCTCCCTGCACAGCCAGGCCACAGTTACCCCTGTACTGTGTAACACCCCCTCTCCCACAGACTGTAACAGAATGGAGGACGCTAACATGATGTCACCCTTTGGTTTATGGACTGTCGGTGTGACACCAGGAATTTAGTATTTGAATGTTGCCATGTTGGTTGTTTGCAGCCAGGAGTGACCATATTTGGATATGAAGGGAGCAGTGAGGAGGCGGGTCTGATCCTGAGGACACTGTCCAATGTGGATGAGACTGGATTTCAGACCTGCTCTCATTGGAGAACTGACCTGTCGATCAAACTAACCCCACCCCTAGCTCCTCCCACCAGACCAGATTTTTTTCAACAGTGATACTGGACATTAACTGTTTCCACATATGTTTACTTAGTTGTACTGATTATTTACTTTATTTATTAATGGGAAGATTCTTTAATGATTAATCTGTGTCTAAAGTCTAAGGTGGCGTCTTTATTTTCTGGATTTGTGCAATTTACAGACCCAAACCTGAAGGTGTTTTCCTGATCACTCAGTGTTTACTTCTGACAGCAGGAGTTTAATTCTGCTCTCTGCTCCTCCAGAGCGTCCCCGGTGTCCAGCGAGGAGCTCCTGGTCAGCTGTGGTTTCCTGCTCTGTAAAGGTCTGGTGTCCCGCATGGACCTGGTGTCCATCCACCTGTCCTCTGGCTCTCGCCTCTTCTCCTTCCTGTCTCTGGCCTGGGGCTTTGTGGCGGACGTCGACATAGAGAGCGAGAAGTATCGTCACGTGGGAGCCGCCAGATTCACCGTCGGCACGCTGGTGAGGTTGGCTTCTCTCCGCGTCTACAAGGGTAAGCTGGCGTACCTGCCCGCCGCCAAGGACCACAGCAGGGACGGAGGAGTGAGAAACAACGTGACAGTGCACTGCAACAATCAGGACTCCTCCCAGACTCCGGCCTCGCTCCTGCGCCGCCCGTCCAGAGACTCGTCCTGCCACAACACCTTCCACAACTCCTGCCACTCCAACAACTCCCTCAAAGTGCGGAGGACGGAGAGCACGCCTTCCAGAAACGCCAACAAAGCCCTCCCCGGGCCGCCCGACTCCCTGCTGCTACCGTTGGACCAGCCGGTGTCCAGTGACTGGGTGGTGGTGCAGGAGGAAGACTTTGTCCTCATGCTGGCCATGTACCAGTCCCACCTGGCGGAGGACCTCCTTGCAGCCCCTGACGCTACTTCGGACGACGGCGTCATCCATCTTTTCTACGTTAGAGCGGGAATATCACGCGCCGCGCTGCTGAGGCTGTTTCTAGCCATGGAGAAGGGCACACATCTGGCCACGAACTGCCAACATCTGGTGCACACCAAGGTGCGGGCGCTCAGGCTGGAGCCGTATTCACCCAAAGGGGTAATAACAGTGGATGGAGAGGTGGTGGAGTACGGTCCGCTGCAGGCCGAGGTGCACAGAGGCCTGTCCAGATTAATCTCTGGTTGACGAGAACAAACAGCTCTGATGGATTAATGCAAACACTTTGAGTGTTTCAGATCATAAATGTGCAGGTACAAGAAGGAAGGGATGAATGTAGGAGTTTTATTCTCTGTGGTTCATACCCAGGCACACAGTATGAAGAGACAGTGTGTTCAATATTAGATTAATAAATACTTCTATAAATACTGGTAAATGTAATATAAAATAATACCAATAACTTGAAAGCTTGGCCTGTTATTATGAAATGTTATCTCCTGCTGTTCTGTATAAGACAGTTTATTGCAGGCATGTTACATGTTAACACGTGTTTGATTAGACAGAAGCAGCAGCTGCTGATAAGATTTTTTTTTTTTGAAGGTTTGGGGCTTATGTCTCAAACTTCAAACATTTACATTCTTCAGGACATCAGGGGCATGAAAGTTTGTAATAAAAAATAAGATAAAATCCAGATTTTTGTTTTAAAATTAAAGCTGTAAAAGTAGAAATGACCTGCGATAAACCATGAAGAGAAACTGGATTTCATTTCATAATATTGAGCTGAATATTTGTTAATGGATGTTTCCTGCCTTTATTTATTTAATATTGAACACTGTGTGCACAGCTGATGTGTCAGTCTCGGATCACTGACATGTTCCATCATCTGATCAAATGTTTAACCTCCACACAAAGTGAATCCATCAACACCTTCATCATCTTCAGCTCGTCCAGCTGCTGCTGACGTGAACATATCAGACAGAATTACAGCGTCTTATGCAACAGTAAATGATCAGATTATTTTTGCTACCATGGCTTCTCTGCAGTGTGTGTGCATGCATGTGCATATCTGTGTGTGTGTGTGTGTGTGTGTGTGTCATTCACGACTGTTTTTTAAACACATGAAGCCTCAAATTGTCAGTTACGACCAAAAGTCTCAACCTAACTCTTCATTGATGTGCGGTTGAGTGTTGGACGGTGATGCTCGTCTGCAGAACACATTGTTAAATATAACTATTTAATTTAATTTATTATTTATTTTCAACAACAACAGCCTGTGATCCTAGAGGCTGTTGTTTCTGTGGTGTCGAGTCCCAGACACCTTCAGATCTGTTGCCTTGAAGTCCTTAAAGTTGCTCCATCATCCTGTTTCACAGGATCCCGTCAAACCAACACCACAGTCACGTCATCTGAGCTGCAGCGCAGAATCATGTCTGTCATACTTTACCCAATGATGCAGATGTTCATGTGGCTGCAGGAGCTGAAATCTTGTCAACATGGGTTAAGACACTCAAATTACAAGAAAAACAATCTTCTTCTTCTTCTCCTTCTTCTTCTTATTCTCTTCCTCCTCCTCCTCCTCCTCCTCCTCCCCCCCGGGGCACAATCCAGCTGTACTGATACAGCAGACTGAACACTGTTGCCCTCTTGTGGTGAAAGTGAAACACTGTCTTGTTACAACCTTCACCCATTATCTGGAACTTCACCTGTTCCTTGGGTAATGACCTATAATAACCTTTGTCTCCACAATAATTCATCAAGGTCTGTTCAGCAGTTTTTCTGTAACGTTGCAAAAAAACAAATGAACAAAACTCTTTGTTGTTGAGGCAGAACTCTCAGATTAAAAGTTGCTCTCAAATAAAAACTGAACTAATTTATGCTGAGAGCTTTTCATTGCACCGTGCACCTCACCACGGGAGTGTGCTGGTGTTTTCTCTGCAGTTGTGTATCACTGAACTACACAATCCATCTCTTTGGAAAATGTTCAGCTCCACATGTGGACAGTGTTCAAGTCACTGCTGGATCTTCTCCCTCAGACCTCTGCTCTGTCCTGCAGCTCTGCTCCTGTTCCCATGATTTATGATGTGGTTTATAGTTTTGTTTTGTTTTTTTGCCTCAACCTTCTTCATGCTGCTGCATCCTCCCACCATCCCAGTACACTCTTCTTCTTCTTCTCTGCTGCTTCCATCCATCCATCCATCCATCCCCTGCCTTCAGTACCACAGTGATCTGCAGAGCAGTCGTAGGCCTGTGTGTCTCTGGACCTGGCTGCTTCTCAGACACACACACACACTCACACACACACACACACACACACCGTCCGTCTCTGCAGCAGAGTTATAAATGCTGATCACCGATGTGTCCTTTGCATTGAGCTTTAAATCCCACTGAGGAGATGAGGACGAAGGCTTCGGGCAGAGTCTGATTCTTTGTAATGTTTATGAGACAAAGAGGCTGCAATTTTTTCTTTGGCTGAGTCACAGTGATGGTGAGGACCCTGAGGAGCCTTAAACAGGGAGGAGGGGGTGAAGCTGGTAAAAAAAAAAAGAGTGTAGGGAGTGGACAGGAGAAGGGG